>PVKM010004625.1:0-51430 GCA_004027735.1 Carollia perspicillata
TCTGGGGTCTGCAAGCTCCACGCCACCTACGCTGCCCGGCATTCCCGAGCCTGGCAGCCACCACATTTTCCTGCCGCGTTCCCCTGCCGCATTCCCTCTCTGCCGGCTGCTGACTCTGCCCCTCTTACTGGTCTGGTTGAATGGCTATCGGACTTACGCAGTTCAATTTTCCGTGTTCTGGCTGTGCTGTTGTTTGTAAATATTTGTTGTCCTTAATCTTGGTTGTGAGAGGAGGTACAGTGTTTCCACCTATGCCTCCATCTTAGCTGGAAGTCTTGAAAAAATAATTTTATGGTGCTGTGTCCCAACATTTTCACTTGCCGTTCTGACAGTGGTGCCACTTTCGGATTCAGCTCAGTGTTCCTTCCTCTCCCCCTGCCTCCAACAGGGCATCAGACACGTGGACCACTTCGGGTTCATCTGCCGAGAGTGCTCAGGAGGCGGAGGCTTTCATTTCGTCTGCTATGTGTTCCAGTGCACAAATGAAGCTCTGGTAAGCCGAAATGAGCACTTCTTACCTCGGAACCTGAGCTGCGAGGAGTTTCAGCCTCACTCACTGTTCATAGCAAAACCACAGTTTCACTGACATGTCGTTATTTGGATTTGATTATTCTTTCATGCCTATTGCGTATCTAATTAGCACACATCTGAGACTTATCTGGTGGTACATTTTCCATTTTCATTATTTTTAAAGAACCGGCTCACTTGTACCCTCTGGTTTGGCAATTTTAAAAATGTCATTTTGAACTTTTGATCAGAGGAGTTGGCCTTTTCACTTGGTATCTAATTTGTGTTTTAGTTTTTACCTCATCTCCTTTAAGAGCCTTGAGCATGTAAGTGGTATTTCTCAAACGGTAATCCAAGCAGCTATGATTATTGCCCACCAACCTCTGTCTAAGTGTTGAGAAAACTCTTGAAATGCTAAGTCCTTCCACAGAGTTCCAAATGCCCAGCCCAGCGCACTTTACGTGGCCTTCTCTTCGATCAGGTGGATGAAATCATGATGACCCTGAAGCAGGCGTTCACCGTGGCTGCCGTGCAGCAGACGAAGGCGCCGGCCCAGCTGTGCGAGGGCTGCCCGCTGCAGGGCCTGCACAAGCTCTGTGAGCGTGTGGAGGGTGAGTAGGGGCCCATGCATGCTTCAACACAGCGGGAGTGAAAGGTGCCCAAAAACCAAATGATCTGCAGTCATTGAAAGGCTCTGCCTAACAGAGCCTTGTGTTGGTTACTGGGATTGTTGGCGAGCTCTCGGTGTATGGTGAATGTGTTCCGTTTGTCAGGTGTCATGGTAGGTGCTTGTGATATGAAGATAGAATTCCATGCCCCCTCTGCCATTTCCCCAGTAGGGACTCTGAGGGCAGTGGAGGAGTTAGGGGGAAAGGTTACAGAACCAGCCCAGTGGTTCATCAAGGTTGCATGAGTGGTCAATCCTATTGGCTGCTATGGAGAGATCTAGTAAGATAAGACCCAAAGAATTTCCACTGGGTATCTCGATTAGAAGGTCATGAGTAACCTCTGCCAGAGCAGTCTTAATGGAGTGCAGGGGACGGAATATAGGTCGCCACTGAGTAGCAAATGGGAAAGGGTAAAGGAAGTAGTAACTGAGTATGGACTTTCTAGTACTGTTTCTAGTACTGTTTCTTTGACTTAAGGAGAAACCATAATGTTACGATTTGCAGCTATTTATCGAGAATGCAAGCTGTGCCAGGCCCTGCGCTGAGTGCTTTCCTCCACGTGTGTTCAGATCCATTTCGTCCCCACTACCTTGTGGGAGAGGAAGGGCATGTGTGTTTTGCACGTTGTAGGGAGAGGTTGAGGATTAAAGAAGTCTAAGAGCGAACTAGTATAAAGTAGAAATAAACCAGTCCAGCACTCAGACCCAGGTGGGAAAGCGCCTGCCGGCACCTGCCACCAAAGCTGTCCTCCTCATGCAGTAAAGAACCAGCTGACATTTCACAACTGGAGGGGTTTGAGCAAGCTCAGAGCCTGAGGGGCCACACCAATCGGAAAGGCATGGGGACGTCCCTCCCCAGCACGGGTGGGAAGTCGGCCTCAGGCAGGGAGCAGCGCTGTGTCTCGGACTGCAGGGGCCCAGGGCCAACGGTGAGGATGAAGTGGGCGTTCTGATGCTCATCAGGGGGAACCCCAAAGTTGAGGGGTCCATTCCTCTCTGTTCTTGATTTTGCATTTTGTTCCATTTATGGGAGGATTTCTAAAACTTTTTCGTGTATGGTTTTGAGGAGAATCACAGATTTAAGCAATCCATGTTATTGTAAAAAGTAAACAGAGATTTGACTGTTTCTCTCTAATACTTATACACTCTACTGGTGTATAAGAATGGCCTTATTATTTAAATAAGAAAAATGGCCTTATTATTTAAATCTGACTTCCCTTTTTCAGAATTGCGGTAAAAACACACGTTACATAAAATTGATCATTTTCACCTCTTTTAAGTGTACAGTTCGGTGGCCTTATGTGCACGTGCATTGTGGCCGCGTCACCTCATCTGTCTCCAGAGCCTTGTCATCTTCTCAGGCTGAAACTGGTGAAACATCAGCTCTCATTTCCCCCTCTTCCGGCCCCTGACAGCCACCACGCTTCCGTGTCGACGAGCGTGCCTGCTCTAGGTGTTGCACCAGGGCGGACAGTGTGTCCTTCCGTGTCTGCCCCAGTTATTTAGCATGACGTCTTCTAGGCTCATTCGTGTTGTAGCGTGTGTCAGAATTTCACTTCTATTTGAGGCTGAGTGTGTGCACCGCACTTTGTGTGTCCATTCATCTCCTGGTGAACATGTGGGTAGTTGCCAGCTTTTGGCTATAGTGAGTGAGGCCGCTGTGGATGGTTGTGTACAGATACCTGTTCAAGTACCTGCTTTCAAGTCTTTTGGGAACACACCCAGAACTGGAATTGCTGGGCTGTGTGGTAATTCTGCCTTTAGGTTTTTGAGAAACCGCCGTAATATTTTTTACAGTGGCTGCACCGTTTTACATTCCCCTCAGCAGTTTCTCCACACCTCGCCAGTGCTCATCGCGTTCAGGACTTTTTTGGGGGAAACCACCTTAATGGATGTAAAATGGTATTGATTTCCCTTTTTAAGTGAGATAAATTGACAATTTTCATCTTAAGGTTTTTGAAAGTTCATTTTCTGGCATTATAATGTCCTTTAAAATGAATAAAAATGATTAGTGTTTTTAACTGTGTTTCCCTAGTTGCTGACATTATACAAAATACGTCTGGGAACAAAAACAGTTGGGCTTCAGCTAGAGATTCCACCTGAGAGGATCGCTAACCCTTTCCTGATTGGTTTTCAAGGTGCAGTACACGATGGCAGAAGTGTCCCTTAAGAGCTTGTTAAGAAGCCAGTAGTGACTTTGGCCTTGAAGATAGAGCAGATTGTGATCTCTGGGGACTGGAAGGGTTCCCGAGTTCCACTTCATAAAGCTTCTCTGGTCCCGCTTGGCTTTCAGAAAGTCATAACTAAAAAGTTTAATCAGGGTAGGAATTTTGCAGCTGTAGTTTTGGAATTATCATTTAATCCATCTTTTATCAGATAACATCTAAGCAAAGCAGAAAGCTTGTATGCTAATGTATTGTGACAACATCCATTATGTAGGCTGGGAAAGGTATGCTTTGACTGCATCATGGGAAGCATTTCCAAAGTATAGATGGCGTCCCCAGCAGGGGAAATGCTAATTATTTATGAGCAGTTTGAGGGCCTCGCCTTTTGCTCTGTTCCATTCTAATCAGTACAATAAAGTGGTTTATTGAAGTTCATTGCATGTTCCCTTAAGAGTGGTTCTAATAGGAACTTATAGTCTGGCTGAGAACTCCGTGAACTGTGGAGAGGACCGATGACAAGGCCACAAAAAGAAGGACTTCAAGACTGTGTTCGGTTAATTGACACAGCCACGCTGTGCCCCAGAATGTAGGAGACAGACTGACTACGCGGCACGTTCCGCCGTCACGGGCACTTACGACACGGGAGAGGTGCAGCTGTGCTCGGGTCCATATTTGTTGTCACCACTGTTGGTAGTATTTATAGAGTATTTTGCTTATTTTAAAGTTTAGAGGAGCATTTTCAGAATTGCTAGAATGATTTGTACTTTCACCAAAAAGAAAACAAGCTGTTGAACTGGGGTTTCCTTTTGCACTCTGAGTCAATTTGCCTCTGGCAAACCCCAGCCGTCCACCAGAGCTCCCCCTGGGAAGCGCTTTTTCAGCAGTGACAGTGTGGAGGCGGGCTCACCGACAGCTGGCTGTGGGGGTTGTAGGTGGGGGTGCCCTTGACTCTGGTTGCCTTTCTCTTGCCTCCCTCTCCCCACATAAAGCCTTTTGGCCTTACATGGGGAGCGCTGCCACCTTGCTGCAGAAAGCAGCCAGGAGGCACAGAAGGACTAGACCTGGGGGGACCACCTCTCTTTTGAGCTGGGGCAGGAAGGACTGAATGAGCCAAGGCATCCCAAAGGCAGTGATAGAACTTGTTGAGGCATCTCTTCACACCTGCCGAATATGAAGAATAGTCTGTACTGCCTGATTTCACCTGAGGTTGTTGGAAGTATGTACTTAGTCTAACTCTTCTTAGAGCGTGGGGTTTCTCTCTACCTATGAATGTCTCATTAAACAACACAGCATGTCCTAGCTAGGGTGCTTACACCATATCAGAGACATCCTCCATATGTGGGGAGGACTTTCAGTTAATGATTACTGAGGGCTTATGTTACTATAAATTTAAGCACTGTTTTGATTCAACGTTGAAGTAGTTAGTACAGTAAAACCAACTGCCTGTCTCCTTGGCTTCTGCAACCCAAGATCTTGCCAGAAGGGCACCTGAATTTGCTCTGCCAAAACCCATCTGTCCTTTCTGGACTTGGAACCCCCCTATGAATCAGTTCGCTTTGGTGTCGAAGCCCTCACGTGCCAGACGACCTAACTCTGTAAAAGGGAGGCCACGAGTGTTGAAGAGTGGTCTCTGAAAGTAAACAGACGTGGTTCCGATTCTAAACTCAGTTCCTTACTTAGCTGATGACCTTGGACAAAATACTTGACTTTACCTTGCCTCGGTTTCTTTGTTTGTACATTGGGTTCATGAAAATAGTGCCCACTTCAAGGATAATTTTGAGGGTTAAATGAGATTTAGCATGCAGTGTTGAGCAAGGTGGCACAGCAATCACTGAAGAATTACTGGCTGTTGTTTTTATGGTGGCCTCTTAAGGATTTCTTGGCAACGAAAAAGGAGGGAAGGAAGAACCTGCTGGCAGCCGAGACTGGGTAGGGGGCTGGCGTCCTCGCCACTGCCTTTTGGGAGGGAGGAGGTTGGGGGCAGGCCTGGCTGCTGTTCAGCTCCTGACCTTGGACAAGCCGCCTGGCCCCTGGATCGCAGCAGATCCATCTGTAACTCAGAGGCACGATTTTCCCAAGTTCCTGGTCCAGATTTGAGAGCTGCCCCTCCTGGCCATCCCGAGTTGTATAGGTGCATCCTCAGTCTTCTCCAGCTTCTGGGGAAAAGGCCGAGCCCCTGCCCCGGGGCTCACTTGGGAGCAGAAGAGAGTGGCAGGTGGGGAAGCAGAGGGCTGCCCTTGGAATTAAAGTACAGGCGCACCTTGGAGATGTCGCAGGTTCAGTCCAGACCACCACAGGAAAGCAAATGCCACAATGAAAATGAGCCCCACGAAGTTTTTGGTTTCCTAGGCGTGTAAAAGTTACGTTTACACTATATCGTGTAATGGTATTATGTCTAAAGGAAAAATGTACATACCTAACTTAAAAATACTTTATTGTTTAAAAATGCTAACCATTATCTGAGACTTCAGTGACTCGTAATCTCTTTGCTGGTGGTTGTCGCACACCTTCAGTTTGTAGGAAATGCAGGATCCTCAAAGCGCAGTGAAGAGCAGCCCAGTGGAACGAGGCGTGTCCGCAGTGCGCAGCAGCTCCGTTCCTGGTAGTCAGGGCAGTGAGGGCTTTCATTCTAAAGCGCATCGTGTGTGGCACTGGCCTCTGGCACCGAGAAAAGGCAAAAGCAGGTTTACAGTTGTGAGTACGTGAAACAGAGTTTATTCTTGTATTATTATTTGTTAGTTATTGGACTGGTTATTTGTATTACTACTCTAAACTTACTTTTGCCCACCCCTGTATGTGTGCAGAAATGATTTTCTAAAATGTCAGACATTAATGGGCACTAAAATTGTGACTTTATAACTTTTTCTCAGAATGCTCTGTATTAGCAACTCACTTGTCATAAGATTGTTAATAAGCAAGTGGTGGGAAGAGGAAAGTTGTTGGCCACATGATTCAGTTTTGTGTGAAGGAGGCTGACATGCAAGGGGAAGGTGTTGGTCAGTGTTCAAAGGCAGTAGTAGCTGTTTCTCATTAAGAAAAGTTATCAAAAGTTCATCTGTAAATGCTCATGAGAATTTGTCATTTTTGGAGGACAATGTTCTGATCATATGAGGTGTTTGAACGTGGAGCCGTGGAACCGCGCAGACCTGAGGTAGAGTCCGAGGTGGTGGTTTTGTGGAAATTCTGTAAGCTCTCTGGGTCTCAGTTTCCTTAACTGTAAAATGGGGGTAACCAAAGCCTGTTCATCAGTTTGTTCTGAGCATTAAGTGACAGGATGTAGGCCTCATGTTTGAGACATCGAGGGCTTAACCAGCAGACGTGAGTCGCTGGCACTGTCGTCGTCATTATTAATCAGGATTTCCACAGAATCCCAGACTCCTGGAGCGGGTGGGCAGGCAGGTAAAGAGAGTGGGTATAGGAGTGTTTGCTCTGCCTTACAGCTTTTACATGTGTTTTCATCTCTCTCTCTGTTTTCTCTCTCTTAACAGGAATGAATTCTTCCAAAACCAAACTAGAACTCCAGAAGCACCTGACAACATTGACTAATCAGGAGCAAGCGATGATTTTTGAGGAGGTGCAGGTACAGTACTGGTTTCTGTTTTCCACGTGGGAAGAAGAAAAGGCAGCAGCTTACCCGTGCCATGCTGTTTATGAAACATAGGAACCAGAGCTGTCACAGCCCGAGGAAGTGGCCCTGAGTTCCTCCTGGGTTAAGCTTTAACAGCCCCATGGAGGGGCCAGGTCAGAGTTGCAGGTTCACATCAGGTCTTTGTTTTCACGTGAAAACAGCAAACCCAGGGAAGCACACCCTTAAAAATAGTCTTTTAGCATGAGAGAAAGGAAGTTACGAAGTGGAAGAGCCTCAGTCTGGGGACCACAGACGTGGACTCTGGATCCCTGAGCACTCGTCTCTCCACGGAAGACCGCTGCCAGCGCCTCTCTGTCCGGATGGTGGCCCCAAGTACGGGGCTTGATGGAGTCAACGTTTGTGTGTGAACTCAAACATGAATTGTTTCTCCTCTCTTTTATTTTATTTTATTTTTTAGTTTTGAAAATAAATTTAGATGTTGTTATCTACTTAGAACTATGTGTCACACCTAAACAAAACACAAAACAAAAACCAAGCTCATGGGCTTTCTGCATTAAATCTGGAAATGTGCTGGCGTCCTTGCATTCAGACGCATGGTATCTCGGGGTAACCACACAGCGCGCGCTGGCATGCCTGTTGTCTGTTCGTTATGAATCTTTAATGAGCTCATCAAAAATTTCATGTCTGCCATAGCCCAGGGGCATTTTCTATGGCTTTCTGGCGCTTTTCTAGGGGCTAAAGCACATCAGAACAAAGAATTAATACCTCTCGGTGGGGAGGAGAGCGGCAGGGCCAAGCCAGCTCCAGACTCACTACACCGCACAGGAGGGCTCGCCGTGCTCCCCTCACATTGGGGGAGGTCTGCACACTCGGGGCCCACGGTCTGTTCTCTGTTAGTGGGAAAAGCTAAAGGATCATCTCTCTGTAACCCCATGTTAAAGTGCCCTTAACCCCCTGTTCTCCTTCCACAGTAGGACTGGCACGTGTTAGTAGGGGGGAAAGCACAGGAAGACTTTTTTTTAATTTCATGTATAGCTAGGGATGTAATTTTCATGATTTTTAATTGGCTTTAAATGTTCTTGTTTTCTTCTGAATCGACTTGCGACATACCACTTTGTTTTTTCCTTAAAGGATCTTTAGAGTTCTAAGTACACGGTACACTTAGGCAGATTTAATGTGATTTGTACTTGGAGTTCATAAATGGATAAATAGGTGGTAATTTGCTTCTATTACAAAGGCACTTAGAGCGGAGGCCGGCCGTCTCATCTGATGCCGGCCCGCTTGCTGTCTGGTGCTGTGAAGTCACTTCAGGAGCAGCTTTCTGGCCAGCCCGTAGGGGGCGAGTTCCTCCTCTGACGGGAGTTTCTTTTCCACTCCTCTGACGGGAGTTTCTTTTCCACGGAGACAGCACTGTGCAGCTTTCCCCAAACAGTGCGACGAGTCAGAGTATTTGTGCAATGAGAAGTTCCCAATGGCTGCATTTCCGAGATGCTCTTTGACCCTTACAAGTTTTGAGACAATGGAGACTTTAGAGAAAAGCGGTGACAAAGTTTTACTTTTAAACAAATATATTCAGTTAATACCCTGGGGCCCCGATGGATTGTCCGAGAAGACTGCAAATCTCCGGTGGGTTTAAAGACTGAAGGGGAGGTACTGGGTCAGAACAGCGAGCTCAGACTTCCTCCCCTACCATTGCCAGTGCCGGTGTCCTTGGATGGCACGGATTTGTTATGGATCTCTCTTTTTAATGGCTTATTGATCGTCTTGTTGAATTGTTTCCTCAATTACTATTTGTGTTTTTCATAAAACATTTTGTAAACAAAGTCATTGGTTTCCTTTTAGATAGCAGTGCCTGCTAATGCATTTGACAATCATACATTTCAAAAAGACCATCAAGGATAAGATGGCTTTGCAGTGGCATGAGTCCTCATGCATAGAACAGCTAATATTTTCCTCATGCAGGCGTGCCTGGAGGGTGATTTGTTTAGGAGAACTCTCCAACAGCACATTTTCATAAGACGAACACAATTCCTACTGAAATGAATGGTGCATGATTATCAAAGCATACACAATCATGTTTGTGTAAACAAATGTTTAATGCAAAGCAGAATGCACCCCACACAGAATTGTAAAGGAGAGCCCTGGCCGGTGGCTCGGTCAGGAGCATTGTCCGGTCCACCGAAAGGTGGTGGGTTCGATCCTCTGCTGGGGGTGCATCCAGTCCATGTTTCTCTCATCATGTTTCTCTCTCTCACTCTCCCTTTCTCTCTCCCTCTCTCCCTCTCTCCCTCTTTCCCTTTCTCTCTCTCTCAAATCAATGAACATATCCCTGGGTGAAGATTTAAAAAAGAGAAAGAAATGAGGCATTTTCCTGCAGATGCAGCTGGAGTTAGCAGGCTGCAAACAAGCCGGCTGTGGGCTCTGAGCGCAGTTCTGAGCCAGAGGGCCGTCCGGGCCTGTGAGCCCCTCTCCTCACAGGAGGACTCCCGACGGCCACAACCCTGCAAAGCCGTGTTTTTGTGTATGATCTGCTTGGAACGTGTCGGTTTTGTCCATATCAAACTGGGCAGATGTGGAGATGACTCCGGAGACCTTGCTGTCTTCTCAGGCTGCCGAGCAGCTGGCGGAGGGTGCCATGTGCAAGCCCGTCCTCTTTAGAACGAAAAGCCACGTTTAAGCTGAAGTAGGGCTAGTGAAGAAACTGTCTGACTCCTTTCACCTGAATGATTGTGTTTCACGGGGTGACTTAACTGATACCGAGTCGATAAATCAAGTAGACTTATATTCACTAAATGTTAATAATGGGTTAAATAACAAGGCCTTTGCCAGTTAAAGATGAATGGCTAGATGAGCTTTTTTCTCCTTTGTAAAGAATATATATCGACATTGTTGCATTTTACATGGTTTGAAAATTATTTCTTATAGGCTTTGATGATGATTTTTTAAAAAAGCTGTCAGAATGTAGTGTCCAGGTGAGCACTGCCATCATAAGTAGCTTCCTCAAAGACCACAGGCTTTCTCAGCATTTTGTACTCATTGGGCAGTGCTGGCAGTTTATTTTTAATTACTTGGACACCCCATTTACAAGCATAGAGATAAGGTTAAGACATGTAACAAAATGGACTTTATTACTTAACAGGCAATTAATTGTTTTGTAATTGTTCTTTTAAAAAATTGAAGTATGACATAACCACAGAAAACACTCAAGTCCAGGGGGTGTGGTTCAATGAATTTTTTTACAAGGTGAATACACCTGTGTGCCCAGCACCTGATTGAGAAACAGAGCACTTCCAGTCCCTGGGAATCCCCCCGTGGCACTGCCCAGGCCACCACCGTCCGGACTTCTGACACCATCAATTAATTTTGAACAAGCAAGTTAATTTTCGACTACAGAGTAATGTTCCAACTTGACTCCCCATTGTTCTCCTCAAGACAAGTCAGACTTGTCTCTCTGACTAATGAGTGTTTATAAAATGAAATCACCTTTAGGAAATCTGATTTGCCACGAGGAAGGGTGGTGAAGTTACATAGGAGGTAGGGGGGAATGACACCTTGCTAATCATTTTAACTCAATAGAACGGTAGCCCCTCATCGTGTTATTGTAAGGGAGGATTTAGTTTTTGACCTTGTATGACACCATGGAAATGGTATCCTTTCTCTGCTTTGCTGACTTGCCTCTGTGCTGTTTTGTTTCTTTTTTAAGATTTTATTATATATTTTAGAGGGGAAGGGAGGGAGAAATGGAAACATGAATGTGTGGTTGCCTGTCACACACTCCCTACTGGGGACCTGACCTGGCCCACAATCCAGGCATGTGCTCCAACCAGGGATCAAACTGGTGACCCTTAGGCTCACAGGCTGGCACTCAGTCCATCTAGCCATACCAGCCAGGGCACCTCTGCTGTTTAACAAGGCCCATGAAGTGGTCTCTGGTTCTTGGTTTCAGGGTTTTTTTAAATAATTTTTTAAATTTTTTTAGATTTGATTTATTCACTAGTAGAGAGAAGGGAGAGAGAGGGAGAGAAACACCAGTGTGTGAGAAATACATCCATTGGACGCCTCTCACATGCCCCTAACTGGAGACCAGCGCTGCAACCCAGACATGTGCAACCCAGACACGTGCCTGGCCAGAACTGAACCTGCAGCCTTTCAGCTCGCAGGCCAGCACTCAATCCACTGAGCCGCACCAGCCAGGGCTTGGCTTCAGTTCTTACTGCGCAGCAAGTGTGCTCAGCTGTAGTCTCATTTTCTGCCCATTTGATTAGGGCTTTTTTTTTTCATGTATATTTTGAGGAAAAGAAAATTATTAACACTATTTCTTATTACTGTATTCTTAGCCTTTTTTGATATTTTTGAAATAAGTGATTACAAAAAATTTTTCCAAGAAAAATACACACTTGCGAGAGTAGCTGGAAGTTTGAAATAGAAGATACAGAAGAAGAAAGAGTGGGTCAAGTCTTAGGTGCCTGCTCCTGCTGAGGGCTTTTTGTAATTCCTCCTGCTCCTCTTTTCTGGACTTTAAAAAAATAGACTTTATTCTCTTTTTAAAAAATGATTTTAATTATTTATTTTTTAAGAGAAGGAGAGAAACACTGGTTGCCTCTTGCCTGCCCCCTACTAGTAGTCTAAGCCTGCAACCCAGGCATGTCCTGGGCAATCAAACCAGTGGCCTTTCTGTTCACAGGATGATGCCCAGTCCACTGAGCTGCACCAGTCAGGACTAGACTTTATCCTTTTTTTAAATAAAGATTTTATTTATTTATTTTTAGAGAGAGGGGAACGGAAGGAGATTGAGGGAAACATCAATGTGCGGTTGCCTCTCTAGCGCCCCCTACTGGGGACCTGGCCCACAACCGAGGCATGTGCCCTGTCTAGGAATTGAACTGGCAACCCTTTGGTTCACAGGCCAGCATTCAATCCACCAGAGCTACACCAGCCAGGGCTAGACTTTATTCTTTAAACTGGTTTTAGTTTTACGGTAAAATTGGGTGCAAAGTATAGAGTGTTGCCATATAAATTCCTACCTTTGCACCTCCCACCTGGCCAGTTTCTCCAATTGATAACATGCTGCCTAAGTGTGGTGCATTTGTTACTGTTGATGATATGTTATTATTAACTGAAGTCCGTACTTCACCTTTCTGTTCACTCTTGGTGTCTTAGGTTTGACAGATGTATAATGACATGTATCCACTGTTAGCTATAATCCAGAATTGTTTCACTGCCCTAAAAGTCCATTGTGCTCTGCCTGTTCATCCCTCTCGCCCTCCCCACTCCTCCAGACCCAGGCAACCACTGAGCTCTTCAATGTTTCTGGTTTTCCTTTTCCACTAGTCATTTTTCATATAGTATATCTTTCAGATTGGCTTCTTTCACTTAACAATATGCATTTAAAGTTCTTCTCTAGGTTTTTTCATGGCTTGATAACTCTTCTTAGTGCTGAATAATATTCCATTGTCTGGATATTACATAGTCCATCTGTTCACCTACTGATGGACATTTGGGTTGCTTATAACTTTTGGCTATTTTAAATAAAAAGCTGCTGTAAGCATTTATGTGCAGTTTTTTTGTAGACATGAATTTTCAGCTCATTTGGGCAAATACTAAGCAGTACAATTGCTGGATTGTATGGTAAGAGTGTGTTTAGTTTTGGAAAAAACTGCCAACTGTCTCTGAAAGTGGCTGTACCATTTGTTCCCACTGAAAATGAATGAGAGTTTCTACAGTTTCCTGGGCTTTTAAACTCACAGATATCCATATCTTCCTGGGGTCAGCAGTGTTAA
Organism: Carollia perspicillata; assembly: GCA_004027735.1. Classification (NCBI taxonomy): domain Eukaryota; kingdom Metazoa; phylum Chordata; class Mammalia; order Chiroptera; family Phyllostomidae; genus Carollia; species Carollia perspicillata. The sequence continues at coordinate 12,709 of PVKM010004625.1, forward strand.
GTTGGGATTGGTACTTGACCCCCACTTCCCTTTATTGAAGATCTGATGGGACCTTTCTCTGGGAAAATCTACTTGTTGAATGAAGCATACAGTTTTATAACATTATGGTTCATGGCTTAGAATCCAGGTTGAGAACATCTGTTCTAGCCTCTAAAATATCTATCTAATCCTTAAATCAGAAATTTGAAAGAATAGCAACTCCTCCATAAAAACCTCCATAATATTCACTATCTTTTCCTTGAGTAACAGGAACAACTTATCTTGTAAAATGATCTTTTTCTTTAAGAGATGAACGTCAGGTCTGGGTTAGTGCTGCCTTTGCTTCTAAAGCCTGAGACCCAAAGGATAAAACCATTGCCCCTTAGTTAGCTGAGGGAGGAGGTTGCGAAAACGTGGACCCTGACTCAGATGCTTGTATGGCTCATCCACTTACTGCACTCCGGCTTTGTTTTAAAGGGCAGGCTAGGAGTTTGGAGTGGGGAGGGAGGTCCAGCAGCAGGACAGTGGATAGTTGTCCATGTAAAAAGGATATATTTCCAGTTTACAGACTAGAAGTTTTGTGTATCTCCAGAGTAATTCAGTTTTGTTTTCTTCTTATTCAGAGAACATAATCATTAAATTAGATGATCTCCTAAAAATTAATTCTGGTGGATAATTTCAAATCCAGAGAATTTGGAAGCTGGAGGAGACCTGGGAGTTTATTCTGTGCATGACCTTCATTGAACACACGGGCAAGCTAAGACTAAATGATGCCTTTGGTCACACTTCTGGGCAGCACCGAGAACCTACATGTCCCCATTTCTGCTCCCATGCACTTGGCTGCCCCCCTGCCTAAAAAATGAAAGACGTGGAGAAGTTTTTTAAAATAAAAAAAAAATGAGTCTGTGCCTTGAAATTTTGTGTGGAAGTGCACGCCTTGTGGGGCTTCCGGAAGGTGCTTCACGACGAACACATTTGAGTGTGGAGCTGTGAGCCTGGGCCCAGTTGCTCTTTTCTTTTCCATCTCACTAACCATGAGAGTGTATAAAAGTAGCCACAATGGCTCTTGACCTCTGGGTGTTTACACAGATTTTGTTCTTGTCTTCTGTTTTCAAGAGTGTTTATTTATTAAATATTTTGACCATGCCTCTATCTGCTGTGAAATATTTATTTTGGGTATAAGAGCATCAGAGGTCAAAAATTAAATATGGCCCACTGGCTAGCTCCAGTATCTCTTTTTAAAAATTATTTCCACTTTGGGGATCTTTGGTGCCCCCTAGTGAGGTGATTTGGTAAAAGCATTAGTTAAAGGATGATGGATGCTGTTGGCATTTCCAAAGGGATGGTTCAGCAGTTTTGTTGACAATGAAAAATAAATGTAATATACTCTTTTTTTTTTAAAGAAATTGAGACCAAGAAATGAACAGCGAGAGAATGAATTAATTATTTCTTTCCTGAGATGTTTATATGAAGAGAAGCAAAAGGTTCACACCCATATTGGGGAGATGAAGCAGGTATGACTCTTTTTTTTTGTCTTATAAGTTTACAAGGCCACTGTGCAAAACAGAGTCTTGAGGATTTTATGAAGCCCTGAAACCTGTTTTCGTCCCTGTATTTTAATTTCATGTGTTGCACACGTAGGGAAAACTGGGGAGTATCCGACTGTGCTGGAGAGCCAGGCTGTTCCTGTGACGCAGCGTCGGTGCAGCCCTGGTTCTCATGGGAGGCCTGGGGTAGAGCTTCTCTGTAACCCGACCAAGGTGCAGTTTCCCTGGGATGCACACGCAGCATCTCTCCGCTTCTGGTTTCTGCCCGCCAGTTGGCTTTGGCAGTCACGTGCCTTTCCTGAACTCTCAGAGCTCAGTACAGTGTCTGACAATGTTTGTAGTCCCGTTGGCCACTGTAGGGCCCCTCAGCAGTGACGCTGTCGCCAGTACACTGTCTGTGCTTTCGGCCCTGTGTGTGGACATTCTCCCTGCCAGCCTGCACCCTTCAGCTGGCGAGGGAGTTCTGCGCTCCTCCTGCCCCCTTTTGGTTGGGCCCTCCGGTCTCTGTTTTCAGTTAATTCTCTAGGTCACCTTTCAGCTATTTTTTCTTATTTCTATTGCTTTACCCCCTTATTTTCTGCCACTAATATTGTTCTGTTTTTTTCCCCTAACTTGTTCCAACTTATTTCTATTGCTTTACCCCCTCATTCTTTACCACTAATATTGTTCTGTTTTTCCCTAACTTGTTCCAACAGGAAATTGATAGTTTTTTTTTAAAGATTTTATTTATTTATTTTTAGAGAGCGGGGAGAGAGAGAGAGAGAAGCATCAATGTGTGGTTGCCTTCACATGGCCCCCACTGGGAACGTGGCCCACAACCCAGGCATGTGCCCTGACTGGGAATTGAGCCTACAACCCTTTGGTTAGCAGCCTGTGCTCAATCCACTGAGCTACGCCAGCCAGGGCAGGAAATTGATAGTTTTGAAATGATTTGTAACTGCTAGAGGGGAATAAAGCATTCTGGGTGGATGAGAAGTTTTGACCTAGGTGCTAACTCATTTTTATGGAAGAGGGTGGTATCTTTATGATGTGGGCATAGGTTAGTTCAATGGAGAGATAAATTTATTCAGTGGTTTTTTTCACGCGAAAACACCAGAGAAGTGAATGTAAAAGAGAACAAGCCTCGCCGCACAGAACTGGCACCTGGGCAGGACTTCCTCTCAAGGTTTCTAAACATTTTGTCACTTAGGGGGCCTGTGTCTGTGCCTGTAAAGAAGTGACCCTGATCCCCAGATGTGTTTGGGCATTCCCCAGCATTGTCTTCAAAGGAGAAACTTCTAGATGTTTATTTTAAAACAAACAAGGGCTGTGTTATTTTCTAAACATGCATTATTTTCTAAATGTGAATTATTTTCAAATAATATATTTTTTAAAGATTTATTTATTTATTTTTAGAGAGAGGGGAAGGGAGGGATAAAGAGAGGGAGAGAAACATCAGTGTGTGGTTGCCTCTCACACGCCCCCTCCTGGGGACCTGGCCCACAACCCAGGCATGTGCCCTGACTGGGAATCGAACTGATGACCCTTTGGTTCTCAGCCCTGCACTTGGTCCACTGAGACACACCAGCCAGGGCTCAAATTATATTTCTTTGTGATGATAGACATACAAAAAATCTTTTTTAAAAAAGGTTTTGTTTTATTTATTTTTAGAGAGAGGGGAAGGAAGGGAGAGAGAGAAGGAAACATCAGTGTGTGGTTGCCTCTCACACACCTGTTACTGGGACATGGCCTGCAACCCAGTCATGTACCCTCACTAGGAATTGAACTAGTGACCCTTTATTTCCCAGGCCTGCACTCAATCCACCTGAGCTACACCAGCCAGGGCTGAAAATATCATATTAGTTAGGAGGAGAGAGTAGAGGAAGCATTGAATTAGGTGTATGGAGAATCTGATGGCTGGTTTGAAAGCAGAAAAATGTAAGTGCATTTTTCTGTCTGTGTAGGATCTACTACCCATGACTAGTCTTTCAGCCAATATATTCTTCATATAGTGAAACAATCTACTGTAAATGCTTCTAGTTTACGAAAACTTTAGTTATAAGTTTGAAAGCAAGTCCACAGCTGCTTAACTTTGTGAGTGAATGGGCAATGGGTCAAAGGCAGTCCACTGAGGGCTTTTTGTGGCTAATTCCCTTTGCTGTGGAGGCTGTCACAAGTCAGGAAAGGCTCTTGCTCTTGGTAAATGATTGAACAGAACCAGGTGCTCCTAGTAAGGCACCTGGCCGAGGTGCCTGGTATTTCGCAGGCACTTGGCATTCGTTGCGTGTGTCCCTTACCTCAGGTCTGGTATGTCTCCCATGGGCCAGGCTGGTGATCACTGCTCATGCGTTCATTCCTCAGCGAGCAGGTATGGACTGTGCCAGGTGCTCAGTGACTCAGTCAGGGCACAGAGAGAGGTGGCAGTCCACCTTCCTGAAGTTCTAGTCGAAGTCACTCTTCTAGTGCACGTGCTAATTCTCATTGAGGTGAAACTCCAGATGACTGGACAAAGCTGAATGTAGCTCCTATCAGAATCATTTCTCTTTTAAGCTTTAAAAAACGTATAACATTCATTGGTGAATTAGGATTTCATCATGACAAGATGCAAGGTCTTTGACCAGCAAAATAGCTGAATAAGATTTTAAAATACTTAATTGCAAAAGGAATCAAGGGGAGACAAATTAAGAGATCATCTATACCACAGGTGTCAAACTCATTTTCACTGGGGGCACTTCAGCCTCGTGGTTGCCTTCAAAGGACTGAATGTAATTTTAGGACCGTACAAATGTAACTACTCCTTATCAGTTAAGGGAGAGCTCAGTGCTGCCGCCGGTAGAAACAAGGTGCCGGGCTGGATAAAACAAGGTGGAGGGCCAGGTTCGGCCTGCGGGCCTTGTGTTTGCCACCTGTGATCTATACCCATGAGGTTGGCAGAAATTAAAAAATCTGACAATACCACATAAAGGTGAACTCTCATGCTGCTGCTGGGAATATGAATTGATGCCCTTTAGGGGAGAGAAATTTGCCGGTATCTGGTGCAGCTGAAGATGCATAGATAGACCCAGTGACCCAGCAAGGACGTTCCTAACTGCCTTGTAAAAACTGGCACGTGTGTGAGAAGGGCTGTGTACAAGCGAGGCCACTGCACTTTCCTTTGTAAAAGTAAAAAAGGGAGTCGGTGTTTAACAACAGGAGTATGAGTAAACTTTTATGATTATACAGTGAAACACTGCGTTCTGATTGAAGTGAGTGAATCAAAGAATCTTTGTCAACATGGGTAAATCTCAAAAACAACATTGAAGGAAAATGCTAATTATGGAAGTATAGGTACAAGGTGATACATTCATTTAAAGTTTTAACTACATGTAAACCAACATACATGTTTCAAGGATACATACACATATAAAAGAACAAAATGTGAGTTGATATGATGAGCACCAAATCCAGAAGAGGGGTTATTTCTGCAGATGGAGAAAGGAGTGATTCAAATATGTCTCTAATTTTTTTCTATTAAAAGTAGAAAGTAAATAGAATAGCTAATGATTTATTTAAAATCTCATACCGGCTCTGCGAGGGAAGTTCACTGTGCGTCCTCAGTCTGCAGGCAGAGGAACTGATAGAGACAGCAGTAATGACCTGCCCAGGGCCACAGCTGGGGAGAGCGAAGATGCACCCATGGGAACACGGGGCCCCAGGGCCCGTGCCCCTCACCGTTCTCCACGCCCACAAAGTGTTACCTTGGCCAGAGGGGTTCTAGGGTTATAAAAAAAAACATCGGGCGACAATTCATAGAGGTAGGAAGCAATTTCTGTATGGGTTTGGTGGGTATTTTTTAAAATACGCCTCTCTGTTAATAAGTAACATTAAACTTCATTTAACTGTTGGCAAACAAGCTCCATTATGTTGCCCGTCTCATATTATGGTCGATTAAGGGAGCGAAGCTTGGTGGCAGAGGCAAATGACAGGGAGGCTGGAAACAGGAGGTGGGAGAGAAGACAGAACTCTAAAGAAAGCAGTGAGGAGATTAGCATAGGCAGAGAGAATGGGTTCTTCAGTTGCTAAATCTCTTTTATGTTACCCTCCAAAATGCCCCAAAATGGTAAGTCGTGACTTTACTTTAAAAGCTAATCATAGCTACTACCAGGAGCTACACTCAGTGCTTTACTGGCTTTACCTGTTTTAATCTCACGGTAAAGCCTCACGATCTAGTCTTGAGTTTGGGCTCAATTTTTTTAAAATTTATCCTTAGAGGGGAAGGGAAGGAGAGAGGGAGAGAAATATCAATGTATGGTCGCCTCCTGTGCGTCCCCCGCTGGGAACTGGCCTGCAGCCCAGGCATGTGCCCTGACTGGGAATTGAACTGCGATGGTTTGGTTCGCAGGCCTGCGCTCAATCCACTGAGCTACACCAGCCAGGGCTGGGTTCAATTTATAGGAGAGGAAAGTGCAGCCCAGAGAAAAGAAGTCACTTGCCCAGGGCCAGTCAGTACATGACGGGCCTCTTCCCACTGCAGAGCACAGGTTCTAAACGGCTTTGCGAACTGACTGGCTTCCCAGTAAGTTCTTTATTGTGCTCGGAGCAGACAAAGCAACTCTTTGAGGCACAAGTGTTCGCTGGACTTGCAGCCATGTCACTGAGGAGCAGGAGAACAAGGTCACGGGTAGAATGATGGCCAGGGATCAGAAAGGTGCATGCAAGAGATTTTTCATTCCTTTAAAAAGGAGAAAGAAAGGAAGGTGTAAGTAACTTAACTCTTCATTGTTTCACTTCTTTAGACAACACAGATTGCTGCAGAGAATATTGGAAGTGAATTACCATCCAGTGCCACTCGATTTAAGCTTGATATGCTGAAAAACAAAGCAAAAAGATCTTTAACGGAGTCTTTGGAAAGTATTTTGTCTCGGGTAAGTAGCATATTTCCTCCAAATTTAAGTTAAATCACTTTTTAAAAGAATGTAAGATTTGATTCATTGCTTTTATTCTGTCAGTGTGCATCACAAAGTATAGAAGGTGAAATCTTTTGAATGTCCTTTCAATGTCAGAACAGTGCTATCTGCACTTGAAATTCAGTTTTTACCTTGGTCTGGGTTACACAGATTTTTTGTGTCATGTTGTATATAGTCAACCCCATGGAATTTTTGTCTCCCCCAAAGATGTTATTCATTGGCTAGTTCCTGTAAAGGGCACAGATTAGACACCCGCAGGTGTGGGCTCGGTTCTCCCTGGCGTCACTGGGTGCATCTTAAAAATCCAGTCCCGGTCAGCTGCTTGTGTTCTGTGCCTGGAACTCTCTGTAGCAGTGTCAGCAAACTACAGCCCTCGGGACAAGTACAACCCACCTCCTGTTTTTAAATAAAAGTGTATTGAGACACAGCCACATTCATTTATTCACTGGTTGTCTGAGGCTGCTTTTGTGCAGAGTTGAGTAGTTGCCACAGACACCAGAGGCCCACGGAGCATAAGAGATTTTTTTTCTGGCCCTTTACAGAAAAAGTTTGTGGACTGCCGCTCTATAAGAATAGAAAATATATACATAGGCACCAATCTGAGAGTTTTTAAAGAAATTTCTCCCTCCCCCGCACCCTTTGAATGAGTATAAGTACCCTTGATGGCACTTTTCAGAAAGCAAAATTTGGTAACCTTTCTGGAGCTTGCAACGTCTTCCTACAGTTCTTTTGGATTTTGTGACACACTCCTTTTAAAAAGCATGCTGTATTTTTTTAACTTAAAGTTTAGTTTTATTTTGTTTGATGATGTTTCTGGGAATTCGTAGCATCCTTAGAGATCATTAAAGCAGTCCATTTACAAAGCCAGGGTGGGGGCGGCTGTTCCCGAGAGTTCCCATGTGGACAGAATATCGTTGGAGTGCCACACAGGTGAGGTCACACTGACCTGTGACTTGGGAGAGAGCGGTGGGGTGTGCTGTCGTTACCAGGTGGTTTTCTTCATAGAGGAACTGTCTCTTCTTCCTGCCTGTGAAACCCGCCAGCTGACCAATCCCCAGGTGTTTGGAGCGTTCAGGTTGGTGTGTTTGTGTAAAAACAGAAGGACGGAAATGTCGATTTCTGAATGTACACGTGTACTCAGCAGTGTTTCTCAGAAGATGCATTTTTCCTGAGTTTATTTAAATAAACCCAGGTGCTTCTAGCCGATGCCTTTGCAGAAGCCTCAGGGGTCATAACTCGACTGCCTTGCCTTTCTGCAGGGTAGTAAAGCCAGAGGCCTTCAGGAACATTCTACCAGTCTGGATCTGGACAGCTCCGTGTCCAGCGCCTTGAGCAACACCAACAAAGTAAGCACGTTTTTCTTTATGTGACATCCTGAAGAAGCCAGCAGATAGGTCTTGCTCACCTTCTATCTTCAAGGCGCATGCAGAGGGGCAGAGAGGCCTCATATCTCCACCCAGGCAAGGTTTGGTGCTTCCAGACTCTGTGGTGCCAGTGGAAGGCTGGTCATGCAGTTCGTGTAACAAAGCCGATGGCTGTTCCATGAACAGAGAAACAGGATCGCAAATTTAGACCACTAAGAGCCAACTTATCACAAAGCCACCAAGGGGTTTCTTTCTCCGGTAGATAGTCCACTATTAAAAATCACTGAAATTGGGCAAACCGCAAAGTGGGTTTGTGAATGGTGAAGAGGATGCAGCTTCAGTTCCTGAAACTAACTTTATTCTCTAGCTGGCTCTGTGATTATGACTAAACATTACTGTTTTAGTCAAATAAGCAGCTAAGCCTCAGCCCTCGAATCTGCTGCCAAGCACAGCTTTGTGATAATGGCCCAGCCAGTGGTTCTTTGGTAACAAACCTGTGTCCTTGTTTTAATTTCTTGCTTTCTAGACATTGACGCGTAAGCGTATTTAAACTTGGTCAGTTCAACTTTGAACCACCAAAATGTGGCTCTCGGGTTTTGTGCCCCGGAGGTCAGCCTTCCTTCCCCTCCCAGAGGGCTGCAGGTCTGAGCGAGAGGGAGTTTCTGTGGCGGCCAGCTCCTTACCGCAGCGACTCCAAGTTCTGCTGAGATCCCTGCTGGGCTTGTGGCTTTAAAGTTTTTTTTATCATAACCAGCACATTTAACATTATAAAACAGTCACAAACACATACACATACACTCACAAAATCTAAATTTCACCAAACAACCAGTGAATGCAAAATCCAGTGGAATGTTGCCTCATCTGTCCTCCATTCACTACTTCTGACTCTATGTTGTGATTCGCTTCCAGTTTGGAAGCATTATAGTGTAGCTGATGTTTAGCGATGAACAGACACAGCCCCTGTCCTCCAGGAACTTGTCTGGTGGTACGGAGGGGACAGATCCGTAAGCAACACCAGCGGCCAATGGAGTCTGGTAGGAGCCCTGAGAGTTTGAATAAGAGACAGGGTAACTTAGCAGTCACAAGAGGCAGGGTAAAGGGACTTATCTTTGCTCAGTGGAACCAGAGAAAGCTTGGGGAGGAGGGTCATGATGCTTTTGAATTAAATCTTGAAGAAACTGGAGGAATCGTACCTGTGGAAGTAGACAGGGAAGAAGGTGTTTCAGATAGATCAGTGCAAATAAAGTCACTCTGAAGAAACTCATGTCGATCGAGTGGCTTTTCCAGTAAGTCTTGCTTGTTTTTTATTCTTCTCCAAAACACACATCTAGGACTATACACATAGTTGGAATTTCTAGGGTAATTCTAAGAGAAATGCCACTCTTCAGAAGCCACCCGTGTGTCTTGTACAAGTGAGTGTCTTCTTTTCGCCCTGAGGTTGAGGATCTGTCGTGCAGGTGCGCATTGAATGCGGTTGGACCTCTTCCGACACACTGTCCATCTAGGAGTCTCAGGGAAGCCGAACATCCAGGTGGTCCTTTCAGGGGTAAAGTTAAGCTAAGGGTTAGTTAGCTCTTTCATATAATCTGGAGGGATGTTACTGAGAATGGGGGTGAACAGGTTTGCGTGATGGAGATGGTTTGCTGTGATGTGTTGTCTTAGAAAAAATTTTAAATAATTTCAGGAAAAGGATCTTTGGAACTGTAGAGTCCTGAATAGTAAAAAATGTTAGTTATGTTTAAAATATCATTTCGTGGTATGTTGAGAATTAAGCTTTTCTTATCTAATTCTTACAGAATTAAGTGTTGTAATCTCTCCCCTCAATAAATTTAATTTTTTTAATTAAAATCCTTAGTACGTATCCTCTAAAAGGCACTCAGTTACATAGCAAATGAACAGAGAGAATTTAGATTCTCCAGTCCACCATTAGACACATTCATGTTTTTTACTCTTTCTATGTTGATTCGTTTATCCCTTGTAGAAGTTTCAGTAGAGACAAGCTGGTACACTTCCTCTTATTTCATATTTTTTGATTTGAGAGAAATGTGCTGGCCACCGACCAGCTGCTGGGCACACAGTGCCAAGCATCGGTTTGCGTGGTAGTTTGTGCCGCTGAAAGAGTGTGTACTTTGAAAGCCTACAGTGTTCAAATACTGTCATGGTTCTCAACCAATGTGTGAGTACCCACTCAATAAGTTCACTGGACCCCTAGCAGAACAATAACTCACATTTGTGTAACATTTTACAGTCAACAGGTTACATTCACTTATCCCGCTTAATTATCCTCACTTATCCTCACTGAAACTCAGTGAGGTGAAGTTTTACTATACATATGAGGAAGTTGAGGTACAGAAAGAAGTTAAGTACTTGGCCTTGAATCGTAGCAATAAGTGCCTAGGGAAAGATTTTCCATAGTCTAAGAATAATCTAGGATATAGTTTTGAACCCTAAAGATTATCATATTAAATCTTAGCATTAGATCAGATTCAGAGAGAGCCTTCAAATGTGGGTGCAACATGTATGAACACTCGTGGCCGAAAGCACTTGATTTGTTTAAACAGTGCAGACAAGTCACACAACCTCAGTATGCTGCACCTAGGCAACAGTGCAGTTGTGCTTTCTGGAGAGAGGAAACTGTTTTGGTTTTGCTGAGAACAGTTACATGTTATGGTTTCTGTCCTTCATGCTTGCATTTGGGCCGCTTCCCCTTTGTCGTGCACACTAGCGTTTTGTCTCTGACAAGCAGGCATTTAACGGGCCTTTATTTCCTCATATATTTTGGTGGCCTCAGGTGGCATTATAATCAGACGTGCCCATGTATTGAAATGTGCTCCTGCCACTGGGGTTGGAGATTTGTAAGTCCCGCAAGTTTCCCGGGTTGCGTCTGATCTGCTGTGTGTTTGCCGCCAGGAGCCGCCCATGTGCGAGAAGCAGGCCTTGCCCGAGCCTGAGAGCAGCTTCAGGCTCCTGGGCTCCTCGGACGACCTGTCCAGTGACTCGGAGAGCCATCCCGCAGAAGAGCCTGCCCTGCTCTCACCCCAGCAGGGCTTCCGAAGGCGAGCGAACACCCTGAGTCACTTTCCCGTGGACGGCCAGGAGCCTCCGGAGCCTGCCCAGGGGTCTCCAGGGGTCTCGCAGAGGAAACTTACGAGGTATCACTCAGTGAGCACAGAGACACCACATGAACGGAAGTAAGATTTGTTTAAAATGTAAATTTGTTGTGTAAAATAGCTGGGGCATACCTGTTACTAACCAGGTATGTGCATTCCAGGTATATTTACTGGTCAAAGAGAAATCTGAGTCAGGGTTTACTCTCGGCTTAAAAGGCTAAAGCTGGAAGCAGTGACCCGCTCCTCCCACCGTTGACCCCCTTGGGACATGTAGATATGGGAGGTACTTGTTCCTTATTCAAGTAACTGGTCCAAGGGTTGTGACACAGCAGGTGAAACTGAGCAGACATGTGTAAGAATCACTCCTCAAGCAGTGTGAGAGGCATCAGTGACTTCGGAACTTGGCTTCTGCTTTGAGGGAGAGTAGGGAGGAGGCCGGCAGGTGAGCGGGCTCACGTGGAACCTGGAGCCTTTCTCCCATGGGACTGAGAGGCAGCAGTCTTCCCCGAGTGGAGCGTGAGGCAGCGTGAGGCCTGCACTGGCCATGGCGGCCTCACGTCCTGGTCCCGGCTCTGTCCTGAACTGGTTGTGACCCGGGAAAATGTGCTGAAATCTCTCTATGACAACATTGGAATACATGTTTCCTAAAGTCTCCATTGGTGTGAGAGTTCTAGATTCTTCTAAGAAGAGTTAGTAATTTTAGTAATTGGGCTCTACTTGGAATTTCCTGGTTACAGAGATGGGTAAGCAATACACAACCAGAAGTTCTGTCTGTTAGGGATCCCTTCTGGGGTCCCTTGGCAATGCATTTGACCCTAAGTGTCAAGAGACCATAAATGCACAGAGTTATCTTTAAGAATAGCTTTAAAAAACCTTTTTCAGTCCTTCACCTCATAAACATGAAGTAGGGCCACACCTAGCGGCAGTCCTTCCCCTGACTGGTGACAGCAGAAGCCACAGGACATGTGTGTTTGTGCAGATCATACATGGATAATGGACAGTCCACATGGGGAGGTGTCAAGAAGTCACAGTTAACCACCCTCAAACGACACAGCAGGGCTCTCAGCTTTGTCTTCAGTCAGCTATTGAAAGCAGTGTGGTGGTTCTTTGGAATTCAGGGCATCCTTCAGAAGCTAACATTTAATTACATGACATGCTAGAGACGAGCATGGTTGGAGGCCTTCTGAGGTTCTCACCATGTTTCTTAGAGCCCAGTGTACACACTGGGCACTTTCATCCTGCCTCTCCACTGCGTTCCCACCCCTCTGTCCCTGGCATTTTTGGCGGGAATGCAAACATTCCTGTCTAGAGAGTCCTTGCTCTTTTGCTGAGTGTGGTGTTTCACACAAGGCAGAGGTGGTGCAATCAGTGTCCGTGACAGTGCATTTCCCTTCTGCCCTACGAGTGCATTTCCCCCGAGCTTCCTGCTGGACACGGGGCCGAGAGGGATGGGGAAATGTCCCTCCCTCCCCATCCTCTTTCTGTCTCTCTCTGACTCTGTATCTCTCTGTCTCTGTCTCTCTCTGTCTCTGTCTCATACGTCCTTTGCTTTCTTCACCCCTTGTGAACTCTTCTCATTTACGTACAGGAAATGAGACATTGACATTCAAGGAAGGTTATTGTTCATTTTCAAGAGAAATGTATTTTAAAAACTGGATTTTGTTTTTGCTTTCCTTCACTTTTGTTTAAATTAATTTTTTTCTTGTCAGTTCCTAAAAAGGGAATAGAAGAAACAGTACATTCGAATGCAGAGACATGTGGGAAATGACAAAGAATGACCTTTCACAATACTCTTTTTTTTTTCCTTAACTAAAAACTACCTCTGCCAGAGAGAGTTGGATGCACCAGCCTCTCGCCTGCCCTTTTGTGTCCTCAGCGTTCGCCTCCGAGTTTCCACCCTCAGCCTCTAAATCCTGGTGCTTTCTCTCTAATTGCTATTTAGTGCGAATCATCCACCTGTTGGCGAGTCTAAAAGTTGCTCAGGTCCTTCTGTTCCTGCTCCTCCACCTCGTCTTAACCCCTCCGCCTCCTCACCAAATTTTTTTAAGTACCTAAAACAAAACTCGAGTGGAGAGCAAAGTGGGAACGCTGTGCCGAAGAGGTGAGCGCACTCGCATGGCAAGTTCAGTGTCGTTTGTCTCCCTGGGAGGGCCGCGCAGGGAGGATGCGCTGAGCGGGGAGCCGGGGCCACGCACGTGCGTGCGCGCACACACACGCTTGGTTGTGTCGTTTTCAGTCTATCATTCGAACTGACTTAGTTTTACTGTTGATTCATTTTCACAGCATTGGATTTCTTCAAAATTAATTTTCTCAAAAGGTCTCGATGGCCTGTGGGTTTTGTGTGCTTGTTACCACATTCCCCCGCCCCAGTACACACACATGCACGCACACACACAGGCAGACTACACCGCGCCTGACCGCATACGCCACGGTGTGTGCCACGTCAGAAACTTCCTCTCCAATTTAGGAACATTATTTTCCCCTTTTGAAAGAAAGAGTCATTTTGGAAGATGGACTGATTTTGTTGTTGTTTTGATTTTCTTTTATTGCGGTAAGAGCGCTTATCAAGAATGTTTAAGTGTACAACATAGTATTGTTAACTCTAGGCACGATGTTGTATGGCAGATTTCTAGCATTTATTCATTTTGCATAACAGAATGGACAGATGTTTTTAAATTAATTCATTGATTTCATTCATTTAAAATGGAATTTTATTAACTGAAAAATGAAAGTTAAATCTCAATTTAAACTTTTTAATTTCTTACCTGGTTTAATTTTCTTAGCATTAAAATTAAGATGTTTCTTTTATTTTGAAGCTGTTTTATACCTTGTATTTTTGCATTTCTTTATCCTAAACTCTTTTTTCAACCAAACTCTCAGCATCTCCTACCGTAATGCCCTGCGGAAAAAACTTCATTCTTCTTCCTCTGTGCCAAATTTTCTAAAATTTCTGGCTCCTGTAGATGAAAATAACACCTCTGACTTTCTGAACACAAAAAGGTAGGGTCTAATTTAGATATCTGAAGCCTAGGTAGAAGTGTTGAATTATTAGATATACAGGGATTTTCAGCTATTCTTTTGCCATTTAAAAAATCATTTTAGCTAAATCTGTTGTATCTTCTTTCTTATACATTTTTCTTACTGAATGTCATTTTTTAAAAATGTGTAGTCAGCCTGTTCTGATTTTGATGAGGATTGGTTTATTAGTATGTCGTTATTTTCAGAAGGGTAAGGAAAGTTTAACCAGCTCTCTAAGAGAGAGCTGTGCTGTAGGGGATAGTGAGCACATGGCTGGGTGTCGAGTCTGTAAATTCAGGCGATTGCTTAGTTGTGTGTGTGTATGTGTGTGCAGGATGGACAAAAGTAGGTTTACAGTTGTGAGTACACAAAACAGAGTTTATCCTTGTATTATTATTTATTAATTATTGTATTATTTTCCATGTGAACGACTGTAAGGCTACTTTTGCCCACTCCTGTATATATACACACCCAGTTGTAAATTATAAGGGCTTTCCCGGGTTGTCCGGCCAACAGGGAGAACATTACCATGATTAGATGTTATTTATGTATGTTGATAAGGGCACTTTGTTTTGTAGTTTTAAAAATACAAATGTTAAAACAGTAGTCATCAGTAAGTGACCGTGTAATTATTGCCTTGATGGTTCTGTGTGATTTTGCTTTTTTATTTTTCATGGTAATCTGTGTGTACAACACACAGGCCTATGCTGAGATAATATTGCCATAGACAGACCAGGGAAGACTGGGGACCTGGTGACAGCGCCCCCTTTAGGCAGTTTCTCTTTTTCATGAAGAGAATACCCAAATGGAGGATAAGGATTTGTTAAGTATATTTCATAATATCTTTTACAATAGAATTAAATTAGGGATATGTGATCTTACCCTTTTTGTGAAAAGCATCCTGGGAGAAAGCAGTGCTTTAGGAGCGTTGATCCACTCTGTGTTTGACTTAACTTCTGCCGTTATCTCATTATATTTTCTTTTACAAAGATAATGTATAATATAGTGCTGCTTTAAAAAAACAAAAAAAAAAGTCAAACTAAAACACCGTTATATTCCTCACCAGCTATAAACCCATTGTCTTGTAATTTTAGGGACTTTGCATCCAAAGCCAGCCATCTCGGTGACACCAATGGGACCCCTGTAAGGACCCGGAGACACTCGTGGAGGCAGCAGATATTCCTTCGAGTGGCCACCCCACAGAAAGCGAGTGATTCTCCCAGCAGATATGAAGGTAAGGTCTGCTCCAAAAATAAACGGCTAGATTCTGGCATGAGTTTTACCTGTAACAGAGGTATGTTGGTGGAAGAAGAGGTGAAATGGGATTTCAAGTCATAATCCCCTGATTTTAAAGCTCCCTGGCTGAGAAGCTCAATTGACAATGCTGATCACTGTCTTCAGAGGACCCCTAATCCCGCGGAAACCTGGAATAGGACTCAGCATCTGGCAGCACCTTGTGTTAAAAATGGCATCTCTGTCAAGCTCCCTCCACCGCTTCTCACCCTGCCTGCAGGAGTGTTGAGAGGCTCGGCCTGACACCCCCACTTCCCTCCTTCCCGTCTCACTGTGTCCCCACGCTTCTCTGTGTTCCCCGTCTGAGACCGAGGTGTAGGTTTTCCTGTCAGTCCCACTGCTCCCGTCAGACTTGCAGTGCTGTGTGTGGGCAGTCGCTGCCACTCAGTCTGGGGTCATGGGCGGACTGTCTTGTGTCCTCTCCTTCTCGTGCCCCTAAGAAAACGGAGAATGTGCTGAAATCTGTCTTATGTTGAGCAGTATCGTAGAAAATGAATTTAAATGTGGTTCTTTTGACTAAAATTAATGTTTTTTCTGCATAGTGATATCATAAACTTTCAACAGTGTTTACTTTCTTTAATGTTCTATAATAAAAAAAAACATTTTTTTTCTTAAAAAAGTGAAGCAGAAAAGTAGACCTCCAAAGATCACTTGAGTTCCTCAGCTTTTTGGTAGAGTGCCTTGTCCCTTGACACACTTCTGCGTGTCTCTTAGGACTCAGCACAGGCTAATCCGGGAGTTTTCAGACTGGGCTTCATGCACCTGCCTTGGGGGAGGACCCCTTTCCTAACTCCCCCCTCCCCTTGCTCGTCTCACCTCCCGCCCCCTCTCTCTCCTTTCCTCTTTCTTCCCCTTTCCCTTCCTCCCCCAGAGTTCTCATTAGTATTTAATTTAGAAAAATGAATCTTTTTCCAAATTGAACAAGAGCCTGGTTTGGGCTCAGCTCGTTTTGTGACCTAAATCATGTAACTTATGCTTAGTTCTTTCAGCTGTCTCCCATCCAAGTAGTAACCAGGCCCGACCCTGCTTAGCTTCCGAGATCAAACGAGATCAGGCGCGTTCAGGGTGGTGTGGCCGTAGACTAGTTCTTTTCGTTGTAAAACAGTTATTGTAACGTTGGCTCTTCCTAGCTCGTGGAATTACATTAAATTATGCAGGAGAAAGCACTTTGGAAACCTGAAGGCATGTCAGATGTGCAGTGATGATGTTATTTCGGTCACCTTCACTGAGGCTGGAGCCTGGTCAGCAGGACCCACAGAGAGGTGCACTGGAAAGACAGGGCTTGTAAAGTCAGTGAGATAAAAGGTTTTTCTCCCAGAAAATTGAGCTATCTCAATTTGTCTGAACTTAGAAAATTCAGTTTTGAAGGTTTCATTATTATGTTGGAGAAAACAGTGGCCCGGATTGTGTGACCCAGTTCCCTCCTCTGTGGGATTATAAACCAAGACTGCTAGGTGGCGGCCGTAGAGCATCCGAGGCTTGTAAACTGTGCGGCACAGGGGTGTCTCCTTGCAGGAAGCTCTGGCCTCTAATGAGACGGCTGGTGGCTTCTGCAGGCTCCACCCCAGCGCCTTTTTCCAAATTTTAGGAAGGGTGGCGAGTTTCTGGTCTGGCACTGGCATCTCCCAGTGGGCATCTGAGGGCCTGAGTCAGAAAGCTGGTTCTGGCAAATGTCTGCACCGTGGTGGAACCCGAGATGAAATGGGCGAGCAGAATGTGCTGTGGGTTGTGTGCGAGAGCGTGCCCTTGGGTCACCGCAGCGGGTAGGAGCGCCAGAAAGGGGAAGAGGAAGAGAGCCATGGCTTGTGTCTACATTCCCTTTTGGCAGCTTTTCTTTTTAATTGGTGTAGCTTGGGAATATTGTAAAAGATGGGTATTGAACTCCAAATTCCATTCTTACTTATGATATTTGCACTTGATAGGGACATTTGGTGCATTCTGGGCTGACTGACGTAGTTGGGCAAAAGCTGGGAGTGAGTGAGATGGGATGATGGATTGGCGTGCCAGAGGTCAGAGCACTGAGCAGATCCCTCTGGAGCCCTGGTCTCCTGGGGACTGAGAGCGGAGTGCTTGGTATTGTCCATCCCTCGATGGAATTGGCACTTGAAGGTTTACTCAAAGGTGGACCCAGCTTCCACCTGACCTAGGTCACTCACAAAGGTGATGTAGAGCTCACTTTGGGTCCTCTTCTGAAATCCAGAGCAGAACGCCTGTGTTCCAATCCCAACTTTTCACCTCAGGAGCCTGGCACT
This sequence comes from Carollia perspicillata, assembly GCA_004027735.1. Classification (NCBI taxonomy): domain Eukaryota; kingdom Metazoa; phylum Chordata; class Mammalia; order Chiroptera; family Phyllostomidae; genus Carollia; species Carollia perspicillata. Next base: position 30,197 of record PVKM010004625.1, read on the forward strand.
GGAGTGAGCTGTCTATATTTCTTACCTGTGACCCAGGACTGATTATATATCTCTTGCCATACTGATTGAGATAAGAGAACATGACATTTTTACCAACTTTTTTTTTTAAAGGAAAGCTTTCAGAATTGGTAAGATTAGAAAGAGTCATTGAAGAGAATGTTTTCAGTATAAAGTCACTTCCCACTGTGTGGATGTCTGGCTGGTGCTCCCAGCCCTATGCTGCATTTACCTCTGCCTCTCCACTTGGGGGCGCCATGGAGCAGCCATGCTGCCCGCACCTTCCTGCCTGGTGCAGCCCTTCAGTGGAGCTACTGTGCTGAGGGGCTAGATCTCTCTCACCGCCAGCGTGGGCGGGATGGCCATGCCTCACTCTTCCCTTGCCACAGTGGACAGGCCCACCTGCTGCAGAGGGCTCTTCCTCCCAGGTCTTTGCTAACGCCCTGTTGGGGGTTTGGGGGAGGGTTGTGGGCAGAGTTGGGGAGGGTGTGGAGAGGAGGGACCTGGGGCAAGCCCAGGAGGGGGAACTGAACTGTGATTTGTGGCTGAAACAACAGAATAGCAGGAACAGCCAAAGAGGAGTTTCAGTGTTGACAAATAGTGCCCCAGTATCGCTGTAGCTGTACTGCACAGGGAGTCGTTGTGGAGATTGAACTGTGATCGTACATTTAACGTAATTAAAGGTATAATGTGTAATGATAATGCACTGAAAACACTTGGTGCAATGGCTGGAAATGTATGAAGGCCATGGATGACTGTAAAACAGCCCATCCCGTTTGAGAACAGTTCTAAGTTTTCCAACAAACTTTCTCAGATTGAGCCAAATCCTGCTCCCTGTCTCCCCTGCCTGTGGTTCCATTCTGGTCTCTGAAGCCGCACAGAAGACACTTGCTCCCACTTCCTGTTCTTCCAGGGGCAGAGGGTTATAGACGCCGCTGCTTGCTTTAGTGCTCCTCTCCAAGCTAACTGCCATCGTCCCTGAGCCCGCACACAGTTTTCCTGGTGAGCCCCATCATCTGAGCACACTGTCTCTGTGTTGGGAACCACACCCAGCACAGCGCTCCCACGGCTCCCAGCCCTTGCGGGGGGGTGGGGGGGCTTTTCCCACCAAGCAGCCGCTGTTCTCCTAATGCAGGGCTACCTTCAGAGTCCGTCTCTGTTCCAGGTACTTATCTCCCATTCTTGACTCTTACAGTATGTTGTCCCCTTGGCCATGAACTCTTATTTAAAAATTAGACTGATGTCTAGTTGCACTTGGGAAAAGGATTTTAAAAAGCTTTTTTCTAGACAGTTTGTGCTTGTGAAATGTTACAGCATTGGTCTCAGCCAGTCCATTTGGGGTGATCAGTGTGTCGTGGAGAGCTGTGTGGAGCTGACGAGCCACATTCTCTGTGTCTTTAGGTGACTGATAAAAGGGCTGAGTGTGATGGGTCCTGCCACCATTCCTGGTCCAGAATCCTCCCTGAGCCTCAGGCCCCAGACTTGGCAGCTGCTGTCAGGGAGGTGTCCTAGAGAGCCCAGGCAGTGCGGGGCGGCTGTCACGGCGTCGGCCACCTTTGCTGTCTGACAGACTCCCTCCCACCGGTCCCCTTGCCCTCACCACGCATGCTGCTGCCTGAGGTCTGTGCGCAGGCTGTTCCTTCTGCCTGCAAGGCGCTGCTTTGCACATTCCTGTGACTAACTGCCTCCCTCACTCTAGGTCAGTACTTAAAATCGTCTTTTCAAAAAGCCTGTCTGGCCACTCTGCCTCAAATCGCACCTCCCCTCCCACCACCAGACATGCCTAACCTCCTCACCCTGAGCTCGCCCCTCAGCACGTCCCTCCCTAGCGTTTACTCACTCATTATCCTTATCATCAGGGCTTCGTGACTTTTCAGGGAGGGCGAGTAAATTGCTCAGATTCTTCCTCACTCCTTCTTCTTTCTCCTATTTCTCTACATCTGTGCTTTCTGCTCTCTTGTTGAAATTAAGAAATGCTGTCTAAATTTTTTTTATTATATTGTAGGTACTCTGTGTATGAAAGAGAGAGAGAGAGAGAGAGAGAGAATAAAATAATTTAAGACCAAATTGGTATAGTAATAATCAATTATTAGGACCTTATTTATGGCAAGTGCTTTACATGAGCTATTTCTTTTCATTCCCAGTCAACTTTGTGATGGTCAGCATTTTCATCACACCTGTTTTACAGGTGAGGCACTGAGTCGTGGAGTGGCTTAAGTCACTTTCCCCAAAGCTCGTGCTCAGGCCAGAGCCACAGCCAGAGGTGACGGCGTGACCGCCTGGGGTGGCCCTGCCAGTGCTGTGTCCTGCTGGGGAGCCCCTTCCCGTGGGAGGTTCCCTGTGGGCATCTGTGTCGGGCGTGTAGTCTCAGTCTGTGTGCAGTCTCCCTGGCGGCCCGGCACCAACACGTTTCCAAGCATTTTAATGTACGGAGCTGCCTTCAGTTGGTTCCTCGCCCTCCCTCCCTCCCTGTCAGCATTGGGACTGGAGTGTGCCAGGGAGGGAGGCTGATTTCCTAATATCTGAATTTTCTTCTCTCAAATTGTGCGTCTTCATCCTCTGTCACTTTCTGCTCTCCATGTTCAAGGTGCAGAGATGGCAGCATCTTCCAGGGTGGTCTGGGGCCACTTGTGCCCACACTGGGTCTGTTTCCTCAGTGGCTGGGCCAGTGAGCAGCCCAGGTGTCTGCCGCTGGTCACCTTGGTCAGCCTGAGCTCTGACTTGGACACGAAGGACATAAGAGTTTTTTTTTTGTAAGAAACACTTCACAGTGCTCTCAAAGTGTTTTGGATCTTCAGAATGACTTTTTGGAACTGTTTTATGTTGATATTCCAGCAGTGCAAACTTCAGTTAGACAGGACACCTTTAACCTTTACTACAGAGTGAGGCAGAGATATTTGTATTGTCCCATCCATTCTGTCCCACTTGGAAAATACTAACAAAAGAAACCACCAGTAATTTAAAAACCATGGTGCTGACATAGTGATAAGGGTACGAGTGAAGGAGAAACAGATGGACTAAAACCTGGACAGGAGGATATTAGTGAGTACTGAGTGGGGCTCCAGGTAAATGTAGTGGCGAAAGCAGAACATACAAAGTCAGACATTGTGGGTAGAGGTAGAGAGATCAGACTGGCAAATACTGTCTGAAAATTACCTGTCATTTCTCAGAGGTAGGTAATTTTCCATATACAAAATCCCTGTGAAATAATTAAATTGCAGAGTCTGAATTTTACATCTTAAAGATGTTTCTCACCTAGGTAGGCAGTTCAGAAATTTACTTACATATGGACCATAGTTAACAGGTGGTCTTGCTGGGCCCGTCTGTAGAACCAGCACAAACATTCCCCAATGCCGAAACGGTTTTCTTTTTCTTAATTCAACAGAGTCCAGTTGGTCTTTTGTAGGAATTTCCATTTGAAGTAGCAACTTCTGGGAGGGATGGCTTTCATTCTGACCCTCAGAGGGGTAGGTCTCGGCTGCTCGGCCGGTAGGGCAGGTGCACAGTGCCACCGCATTGAGGGGAGTCGCCAATGTGTGCTTGAGGGCTCGGCGGGACAGACGTTTTTGTCATAAAACAAACAGAGGTGGGTCATACGTAGAATGCTAAAGGCTGTGTAGTCGTTTACAATGAAAGCAAAGGCTTAGGTGATGCTTTAAGTTTGCAGTGGCCACTTCCGGCTGTTGCCCACCAAACCCCGGGGAAGTGTGTTCTTTCTTCTTTGCACAATGGGTTCCTTGGATGAAGTTTTGTGAGTTGCTGAGTACATGCAAGACTCGTACTTTGGGCACTATGAAATCAATAGAGGGTGGTATTGTGGGGGTTCCATTAAACCTCTCACAGGGCAAAGCTGCTGAAGACTGGGTGCGTTTCAGCCTGCTTTTGTAGAGCATGGCCCAGGGCAGACGGAACTGTTCCTCTGAGTCAAGGACAGTGATGTCGGTGGCTTCTTGTTTTCAGAGCCTCCCTGCTGTGGCAGAGCCCCACAGGCCTGCACTGAACGTGAAGATGGCCGACACACTCCCGTCCCTCAGATGCAGCCGTGAACACAGCTGTAGATGAAGTGGCCTTCTCCAGAGCGTGGTCTGGAGCAGTGCTTCGCAGGCGCTCATGTGCTCGGAGTCCTCTGGTGACTTTGAGAAAAGGCAGATGCGGTGGCAGTGTGTCTGGGTGGGTCAGGAGGTCTCCACCCCTCGCAGGCTCGCCTGTGATGCTGGTCCCCCACGCGCACCCAGCCAGGGCTTCGGACGAGTGGCTGCGGCACATCCAGCCCGGCCCTTCTGGTGCGGGAGCAGGGCTCGTTCTGTGCACCCCTGTGCTGCTCTCCTCACTCTTGGTGACCCAAGGAGTCTCCCAGGTGTCACAGACTTCAAATAAATACAGGTCATCAGTGACTTTGTTTTTGAGAAGATTCATGCTGCCTGGAGAAGCAGAGTTAGTCTGGTTGGGAAAACAAGGTGAAAAAAAAACGGCGACAGGGATACAGAAAAATTTGATAACATGCCAGATGAAACCAGGCGCACGGTCAGTCTGCCTCTCTCCCGCCGTTTCATTTTCCAGGTGTGCTTTGCCCCTTGGGTGGCGATGGGGGCTCAGAGTGTACCAGGTTTGTGTTCTTAGCTGTGGGCTCTGGCTGGATTGCCAGGCCTGCGAAAAATGCTGAAAGTGAACTTCCGACTTGTTATTTGGTAGCAGAAATACTCCATGTGTTTCTCCTACTGTTTCATACAAAAGATTATTCTTTTTTAAGAAATAATTTTTTAGGTAACTCTTGATTATGAGATGGGGAAGACTCATGTATTTACCTCTGTGTGCCAAGGAGCAGTATTAGTCCTAGCCCAATACCTTTCATTTAAGCATTTTAGTTTACATCATGCATTTAAGGATTTCAACAACACTGGAAGTGTTCAAGCATTATCTGTCTTGTTTTTTTTTTTTAAAAGGAAAACCCATCTAATGTAGGTAAGACTTACTGATTTGAAACCCATTGTTTAAGCAAATAGTCCACTGAAACTAAACTTAAAGGGCTGTTGTGTTGTGAGTATGGCTTTGTCAGTCTGCCTACTTTATGATAGTAAGGTCAAGTCTATTGGACAAGATATTAGACGTAAATAGCAATGGGGAAACTAAGGGATATGGCCTGAATCTTTATAATGACTTACATATATTGTGAAAGTGTAGACACTGTTGTTCGACTACGATTTATTTTTGTTGAGCGTCGCCAGATTTTCAAGAGTTTATACGCCATCGGGAAATCTTAATGGATGATATAAGCAGGATAACTACAAGTAAAACGACTGGGAAACCGAGCATGTGGTGACACCGTTTGTTTTGATCCCTAGTCCTCGTTGTCACCGTGCACCAGAGTCGGCTGGGGAGATCTGTAAAGTGTGGCTGCGCCTGCCTCTCCGGTTCTCTGCTTCCCCATGAGGCCTGAGCATGAGGGGTTTTTTTTTCTTTTTAAACTCCCCTAAATGATTCTGATAGCCCTTCTGATGGAAACCACTAGATCGCCACCCTCTCCATTGGAGGGTGACTTAGGACACTGTTGCCACTTGGTGGCAGTGTTGCTCCCTGTGTCTTGACGGCCCTTTCTTTAAAACCCCAGAAAAGTGTGCTTGCTTCTCTTTTTCTCCTGTGGTTTTGTCTGTGGTCTTGTTTTTGTTAGAGTATATCTCTTCCTCGCTCATTTGCAACTTAATTGAATGAAGAACTACCTACTAAATCATGTTTTTCTTTATTTTTCTACAGTGTTTTAGCGGGTGGGCAAAATAAGGGAGGAAAAAAATGGTTTCCTATTTCCAGAAACACAGGGTGTTTTAAGATGGTTCTTAATTTATTTTCCATACAACTTTGCTTTTCTGTGGTGAATAAAGACCAGGGTCAAGATAAAAGATTGCAGGCCAGGAATCTGATTCTTCATGGTTTTCTGTAGTTTGAAGCTCCTGGCTTTTTTCCCTTTATTATGCTTCTTGATACATCACTGCAGACTTTGGGGAAACCACAGTAAATGGCAAGACTTCGTTTCAGTTTGCTGTTTTGGGGCCTGATAGCAATTGTAATTTAGCTTGAGCAATTGATTGGGCTTTTCCTGGCCAACCATTGGTGTTTATAGTCAGTCCTTACTTGGTGCAAAAGCTGGAGATAAGGGCTGACATCATCTCACCCTCTGGTCCCTGGTGGGAGGTGCTGAGGGCTTCGGGCTTGGGCCTTGGGCCCTGGGGGCCCAGGAGTCAGAAGGGGGGTAAATCCTGGCTCCCAGCAAGCTGACTGGCAGGGAATTCCTCTTAGGACTAAGCTGACTCCAGAGCATGTGCCTCTGCATGGCAGGGTGAAAGTCCAAAGTCAGAATCTCAATTCGTCATCTTTGAACTTTCATCTGTTGGGTACTAGGGAGCCATTGACGTAGGTAGTTTGAAAATATTCTCGGGATAAAATCTGTAGACATATCTGAACTTGAAGCAATCTCAAAGTCAGGGCAGGAGTGGGGTGGGGCAAGCAGGTGTCTTGTGTACAAAATTTAAGGAGGCTGTCACTTTCAGGGCCCAGCAAGTCCTGACCCTGCATTTACACGGCCCTGAAAATAGCTCCTCCTTAAATATTGCATCCTGGGTTCCTGCTTGCCTCCCCCTTCTCCCGGCTTCACAGCTGTTCTCTGCTACCCTCCCAGAGCTTAAGAGACCTGGACCGTGCTGCCAGGGAGGCTAGATTCGCTTTGAAGAGAGAGTCCTAGGAAGGCACAATGTGTTTTGTTTAAAAAACAGCTTTACTGAGATATAATTCATATTTATACAACTTGCCCATTTAATTTTTCTTTTTTTCCCTATATTCACAGGATTGTACAACCATCACCACCATCTAATTTTAAAACATTTTTGTCCCCCCAGAAAGATGCCCATAGCTGTCATTTCCTTTTACCCTCCCTGCTTAAACCCTAGGCTACCCCTGATCTTTCTATGTCTATAGACTGGCCTGTTCTGGCCATTTTGCATAAATGGAGTCATGCTCTGTTTGGTCCTATGCATGTGGCTTCTTTCACTGAGCAGAATGTTCCCAAGATTGACCCTGCAGCGTGTATCAGTGCTCCGTTCCTTTTTATGGTTGCATAATATTCCATCGTATATGTAGACCTCAAACACATTTTGTTTGTTTCCAGTTGATGGACAGTTCGGTTGTTTCTACCTGTTGGCTGTTATGAATAGTGCTGCTACGAACTTTCAGGTACATGCATTAAGAGAAGGCTTTAAGGGTGAGTTAGTGTGGAACCTTCTTCTCTGGGGACTTTGAGTTGTTACCTGTGATTCTGACCATGAGGATGATCAGACCACAGTGGGCGGGTGAGGTTCGGCCCCCTACACCAAGCTCCCCTGCTGGCTGTCCAGGAGAGACAGGGCGCAGGGGACTCTGTGTTGCCCTCAGAAGCACCTGGCCAGGTGAGGGGTGAGGGCGCACCTTCATCAGGGCTCTTGCAGCTGTCCCCATCCCATGGGGGCAGCCACAGGTCAGTGGCCCTGGCTCAGGGCTACATTTCTTTTGACTGTTCTCAAACTGAGTATGCCCACAATCACTCAGAACTTGGGACACACCGATTGTGGGGCCTCACCCCTAACCTTTCTGAATGTAGAAGTAGAATTCTCCTGGGGAAGCCTAAGGATTTTCATTTCCGCAAGTTCCCAGGTGATGCGGATGCTGCAGTTTTGAAGACCACACTTTGGGGTCCTTCAGTTTCTCAAACTGCTGCTGTTGATAGCCAGGGGTACATGCAGCCTATTCTAATTTAAACTCCGGCCCAAAAAGCCCTGAGTGGTTGTTCGTAAAATAAATAGATTGGAAATTCGAAGTGTGTTTTATGGCAGATTATGAAGGAGCCAACAAATTCTGTTTTACTGCACTGAAACTAATCGGGGATTGAAAGTAACCATTGTAATTAACCTTATGTGTTAAGCACTTCGTGTTTGCACTTTTGTAGTCAGACGACATCCTCACATCGACTCCGGGCAGTGGGTACCACCGCCCCGTGGTTAAGAGGTGAGCTCAGGTGCTCCCACAGCGTGTGGTTCCCAGAGCTGCTATTCGGCTCGACTCTAGACCCTGTCTCTCGGACACAGTAATGCACTGCTGACAGCTTTAGGGATGAATTATCAAGAGTTGTGACTGGTTTACTCGCTTAACTTAGTGTTGACGTGGTGATAGGTTGTGTTAGACTGAAAGAACAGTTCTTACGTTGGAAATATTCCCGAGTTAAACGTTAACTCTTGCTAATAGAGCATACATTTTGAGCATTACTTACTGTAATCCTGATTTTTAAAACAGAATTAGAGTTTTTCTAGTTGAATGGTTTCTGTTAACTTTGTTTAACCGAAAGTGTGTCTGTCTCCCAGAGGTGGCTGAGCCGTGCACCCTTACCGGACCCCAGCTGGCAGCCCCAGAATTGCAGCTGTTAGCACGGGCGGCGAGCTCTCGGCTTTTCAGATCCTGAGATAAGGCCGAGGGGTGCATTAAACTGCACGGGTTTTTTGTAAATGGATTTTTCCCAAGTGAAGTTTTTTATCACTTTCATATAAATAAAAACATTTGCAGACTGAGTACTAAGAATTTAAATATCATTTACCTAAGGAGGAACACTATAATTGTGGTCAGATATAATTCTGAAAATAGTTCATAGTACCAAACTAAAACTATACATTTGATACTTGAGAGAATTATGAAATAGGTTTTCCACAGGAAGTGGAAGTATCGTGGTTCATTTCCTATCCAGGTGTATGAGTTCAAGAACTTTCAGACCAGGACAGTCTGACCTCTGTGGGTTTGGTTTTCGGATTTTTTTTTTCAGTGCTGTCTTCCCCATACAGTTACCCAGGGCGAGTTTTTCTCTTTCCTCTTGGCATCAGCCTGTCTCCTACCCAGGCTCAGGCTGGTGGGGGAGGGCAGCTAACTGAAAAGGTGGGGGGCCCTGCAGGGCTTCAAACTGTTGGACTTAGCCTGGTGGTCATAGGTGCAGGTACCTGACCTAACAAAGAATCCTTTCTTTCTGTTGCTGCTTAAAAAGTGGCTAGTATAGTTGCAGTCATCATTCTCCCTTGGAGAAACCAGTGCACACCACATTCTAGACGTTTTCTTCCATTGCCCCTGATGCTCCTGTCTCAGTCATTCCTGTGTGTCCCATGTACAGCGGGCTCCAAAGTTAGACCAGATGTTTTACCCGCACCTCACAGAGTCACCAGATGCTCCTTCATCTGCCGGAGGTTCCTCCCCATTTTTCATTGCCTCCTTTTCTCCGCCCTGCCAATTCCACATTTTTCATTGGCTCACCTCCAGGTACCAAATTTGACATTATCTAGAGTTTGTCTGACTGGCAGTATCAGAAATCTCACTACATGGGTGTAGCAAAGAAGAGGTTACTTTTTCTTACATTAACAAGCAGCCTTGGCAGAGGATGATGGCAGAGCCAGGCTGGTTCAGTGGCTCTACAATGTCACCACACCCCTGCTGTTTTTCTGTGTCATCGTCTTGGCTGCCTCATGGTCATGAGATGGCTGCTCTGCCTTCAGCTACCCCTCTGGTTTTAATCAGAACAACGAAGAAAGCAAAAGAGGAGAGGATGGCCCCTCTATACCAAGAGAGCAACAAACACTGTTGCAGAAATTTCTGGTAGAGTTCCACTTGGTCTTATTATCTGGAGCTCTGCCACCTGGCCACGTGTAGCTGGAAAGGAGGCTGGTGACACTGATTTTGGACTGAGCACATTGCCACCCTGTCTGTATCCATAGCTGTTGTAAGAATGAAGGAGAGAATGGATATGGGGTGGCGAGCCGAGGGGCCGCGGCACTGCCCAGGCCGAATGCTTGCCCTCTCCCTGGTGCGCTGTGCTTCTCCACGCAGCCATGACTTTGCATAGATGGTTTTCTTTGTCCAGAAATCTGCTCATCTTCCCCTGTCCACACCCCACCCACAATGCTTTGTAACAGTGGCAGACTTTCCTTTTCCTTTCAGACCACTTTGGATGTCACCATTCCTTCTTGCTCTTGGGTATAATCAGCCTCCCCCTTCCTGACGTTCCTTAAGGGTTTGTGTTTGTGCCTGCCGGAGAGCCTCTTGCTTTGTCTTGGGGTTATTTATGTTGACCTCTAGATCTGTGCTGTTTAATATGGTAGCCGCTAGCCACATACAGCTATTTAATCTTAAATGCATTTTAACCTTAAACTAACGGCACTTACATACAATGAAAACTTAGTCCCTCACATTAGCCTCATTTCATGTGTTCAAGAACCACCTGTGGCTAGTGGCTGCCTTATTGGAAAGCCCAGCTCTAGGACGTTTCCCTCATCCCAGACAGTCCTCCGGGACACGCTGCTCTGGATGGAGAATTCTGTGAGATCTTCCTTCGCCCTGACTGTGTCACTCAGCCACAAGCGTCTGCAGGGTGATGCTTATGTTGTGTTGTCTCCTAACCGAAGTGGTAAACTTTGGGCACAGGCAAGATTTTCTATAACCCACGTGCCTCCTAAGCATACTGTCACTCCGTATGCAGGGGCCCTTAGCCCGCTGCTCTCACAGACTCCTGAAAGGGAGTGGGGACTTCGAAAGTCCTCTGTTCCAAACCCCCTGTCGTACAGATGAGGAAACTGACACTCGGGGAGGGAGGGGCACCCACCTAAGGTCGTACAGGTGGTCAGTGGTAGATGGACTGGGGTCTTGGTTGTCATATTCGCGTTTCACTTCTCTTCCCATTGAACCAGACCTCACCGAGTAGCACCGACCCTTTTGTTTTTCCCTAGTTGGGTTCCGTTCTTGCCTCTTCAACCAGTTTCCATTGCGTTGAGAGAGGAAGTTGTTGTCAGCTCCTGAGTTATCTGCAAATGCCCAGCGCAAATGGGCGGTGCTCAGGGAATGCTCAAGAAACAGTTGAGTGAAAGGCTGTCTTCATCCATGATTGTTTAGTTGCAAGAAACAAAGTGACCCAAACAGCTTAATCGGAAGGAGGCTTGTAGACATCAAGATAAAGTGAGAGCTGGAAACGAGGTTGTTGGGAACCAAGGAAATCTCCCTCTTTTGGGACCATGGAATCCTTCTTTGTTCTCTTTTGATGTCCTTGTTCTACATACTAGCTTTTCCAACTTGGTCACCACTGTATAGAGTCATGCCAGCCCCCAAGACTAATACGACCTCCTAGCTTCAAAGGCATCAGCTGCCCGACTGGCAGCCTGGTTTTATTCCAGATTTTGAGAACCGATTGGCCCAGCTCATGGTTGCTCTTCCAGGGAGGGAGAGAAGAAGCATGGTACCAAGCTGGCAGCAGGGACTCACCCAGGACATCGTTTGGGTGTGAGGAGGAAGGAGCAGGGCCATTGAGAGTACCTGGGGCTTGCTAGCTTTTTCAGTTAGTGGTTATCCAAAAGTAAGTAACACTGGTAGGCAAGCGTGTAAATTTCTTATTACCAGAAGAACTTGCATAGAGGTTACTGACCTTCTGACAAAGATGATCTGCTGGGAGAGAAGTCTGATTAATATGTTTACCCCGTAGTAAAGAATTTGGGATTCTTAGAGCCAAATAGTTGTCATGCAGCTCATAGCCAGAGGTGGCCACGGCAGGCTGTTGGAGGAGATACTGGTGAGCACCCCCCAGGCTCAGCGTGGACCTCACACGTGGTGTGGGGCTGGCCCTGGGGAGCTCCCCACACTCCTGCGTCCACTTCTCTTGCCCAGCCCCTGCAGGCTCTGGGGGCACATTTCTAAGACCCAGTTTAAGCTCCGTGAAGGTGGGGACACTGTCTTATTAGAGTTATTGAACTTGGCACAGGGTTTAGTTCATAGTTGGTGCTTCATTTCTATTGGATATGGGGGTAGATTTTGGAATAGTAACCAAATATGGGTATTTTTTGTGACTACTCAGATTATTCTATGAAAAAGTACCTGGAAACATATACGTGAAGGGAAAAACAGAAAGAAAACATTTCGCTTTTCTATAGAAATTGGGAGAGGGTGTGGTGTTAGCTGATATTTTCCCTTTTCCAATTTTATAGTGTAGTGATTTTTTGATGGCAGGAAAAATTAATTTTTAATTAAGAAACATTTAAAATAGATTAGTCTTTTAAAAGGTTAGAATGGAAACACATTTCTGTGTCAAATCTTGATGGTAGCAAGAATTCGGATTTATTGGAAATGGGCTCGATTATAAAATAACTCCTCTCTAGTGGGCTTGAACTAGAGATGATCATTTTCTCCTTTTTTTAATGGAATTATTAAACTTGTCATGGCCAGTCATTCGAATTGGGAAAGTGATGGCCTTAGTTTGTAGAAATCAGGGTGAAAAGTTAGGGACCCGTCCTCTTCCTTCGAAGGGTGTTCCTTGTTCTGAGCCCCTGGCCCTTCGTGTCACCCTCTTCAGGCCCCTCGCTCCACGTGCTGGCCCGGGAGGAGCGGCCCAGAGCGCTGCGGCATCCAATGCCATTGAGGTCCACCCTCTCTGCTTCCAGCAGAAGTGAACTCTCGGTGTGTTTATAGTTTCACAGAATAGTTTGGGACTCTCTTTTTTCCATGTGAAAGTTATGTTAATAAATCTAGCAGCCCATGGAACTGCTTCTCTGTGTCTGGGACTTCTAAGACACCCCATTCCATCTCCTCTGATTGCTCCTCTCCCATCACAAAAATCCTTTTCTGAAATTGTAGTCGGTAGGTTACTCCAAATCAGTATGTTCTATTTCTAAATTAACATAGTCTGTTCAAGTCTGAGTCATTTTAAGATTCCTGATAATATACTGTTGTATGGTCTCTGAAGAAGTAACATCACTGACGTGAAAACACAAGCCTGTGGTGTCCATTTTCACATATAATGACGTGGGCCATCGCCCCCTGGCGCCTCTTAGTGGAGGGCTTTTGTCTCTTGTGTTCTCTGGTCACCTGTGTTCGTTGAAACTCCATCCCACTGCCACAGGCCCTGGTTGTCCCACCTTCCCACCTGTCACAGCCCCTTTGGTTGCGCTCGATAATCGTCTCCCCTGGTGTGGGACTGAAATAGCTTCCTCCTCATCCTTCTGATGCTCCGTTCTTTCTGGAGTGGCACAGTTCTGTCTCCATAGTCTGGCCCGTGTTTCTGTGTTGGTTTTTGCCTGAGTCAAAAAAGGTCTTTGCTTAAATGCTTCTGTTGAACATTCCTGATGTTATACCCTGAGTCTGTGGAGCTCACTAACTTCTTGATATTGTTGACAGCTAATATTATTTGGAGCTTTTCATATTAGAAGGAAAAGGGATTCCTAATCCCATGCCTTACTTCACAGATAAGAAGGCAGAGGCTCAAAGAACACGATACCCACGTGAGACTTCATCGGCATTGTGCTGAGGCGTAGCGCCCCAGTAAGCCAGGACAGCCCCGTTGGGATCCCTGCGGTGGGCGGCCTGGGCTGTGGGGTGCCAGCGTTGCTGCCCACCCTCAGGACCTGGGTCCCAACCTCGGTTCCTTCCTTTGAAAAATCGGGCTGCAGTAACTGTCTCCCTCCATGAGAGGCAGCATTGCACAATGAATGAGAGTAAGGCCAAGTTCGTGCCCTGGGAAACCCTCGCAGCTGGGGAGGGACACGTGTCTGGATAGCAGCAACACCAGGCTCGGGGATGTTTCGATTTTGTTTTTGAATTGGTGCGAACTTTGGGAGGATATCCTGGGATCGCAGATCTTTATTTACATCAAGACTCTTTCCTTGCATACCCTTTGAGTTGCCAGAGTTTTAAAAATGGGCCCTGTGAGTTTTTTCCTGTGGTCGCATTCCAGCCTGTGGTCCTCCGTTTCCTTGGCGTGTTATGAAGCAACGTAAAGTGAAGCTCTCTGCCAGTTGACAACTCCCATTGCAACGACTGCTTCTGTGAATGGCTCCTGGACACTCAAGGGAAAGAGGGTTATATACAGTTTATAAACTTTCAGAAATACGTGATTGACTAGAGAGTCAGTGTAGCATCTTGGTTAAGAGTGTGGGTTTAAAAATTTTTTAATTATGGTTAAAACATAGCATACAATTTACTGTCTTAAGCACTTGCAAGTATGTAGTTCAGTAGTGTTAAGTATATGCACATTGATGTGCAGTTGGTCTACAGGACTTTCTGTCTTGCAGAACTGAAACTCTGCCTCCATCGCCTCTTCCCCCTCGCCCTGGCACCCACCATCCTGCCTTGGTTCCGTGTATTTGACTATGTTAGATTCCTCATGTGAGTCGAATCATACAGGAGTGGTCTTTTTGTGACTGGTTTAGTTCACTTAGCATAGTGCCCTCAGGGTTCCTCCTTGTTGTAGTGTGTGACGGGCTGTCCTTCCTTTTCAGTGTGAGTAATAGCCCACTGAATGTATCAGTTCCACGCTGTTTGTCTGTTCATCTGTCAATAAATATTTGGGTTGCCGGCAGCTCTTGGCTGTTGTGAGCACTGATGCAGTGAGCATGGGTGTGCGAGTAGCTGTCTGAGGTCCTTTTTCCAGTTCTGTCCGCTGTGTTACTACAGGAGGACTTGCTGGGTCATGTGGTGATTCTAGTTTTAGTTTTTTGAGGACCTGCCATCTGTTTTCCGTGGCAGCTGCGCCACGTCAGGCTCCCACCAGCCGTGCCCAAGAGTTTCAGTTTCTCCATGTCCTCACTAGCACTTGTTGTTCTCTGTTTTTTGGTGGTGGTCATCCTCACGGGTGTGAAGTTGTATCTCATTATGGTTTTGATTTACAGCTCCCTAAAGATGGGTGATGTCAAGCGTCTTTTCATATACATGCTTGGCCATTTGTACATTATCTTTGGAAAATGTGTGTTCGAGTCCTTTGCCCATTTTTAAATGCATTATTTGGGTTCTTTTATTATTGGCTCAAAGAGTATGGATTTTTAAATCAGACCGGTCCGGGCTTCAGTCCTGGCTCCTCCATTTAGGAGCCGTTTGACCAGAGACAGTTGCTGCAGAATCCCTAGCTCTCACACAGGCATAGTCATAGCCCCCACCTTTTACAGTCAAGGATGTGTGGGCAGGAATGTTGGGGAAACAGTGAGGGAGCACCCAAGAAATGGGAGCTAGTGCTTCATAAGAGAGTACAGGCAGCCTGCTCCTAATAGGGTTGGAAGTTAAAGAAATAGCTGGCGTCTCAGTTCCCTCCACAAATGGCAGCCATTCTTAATCCCAGCTCGGCCTGCCTTCTCTTTTAACATCAGTGGACTTTTAGGTCAAGCCAAAGGAGGTTCTTGGACAATCAGAGACTGTGGCATATAGAGGACTCTCGTGTTGCCAAAAAGAACCTCTCCGGGCCTCCTGGGCAGCATGCTGGTGGTTTGCACAATGGCTTCAGCTTTTTGGCAAAGTGCATGTCATCGCTGAAGTAAGTCACAGCCACAGAAATCCTGGGTCCTCAGGCGGCAGCTGGATGCTCCTGCTCTACCCCCAGTGCACACCTGGTGCGACAGGCCCTCCCCCTCCCCAAGCAGCCTGGGCTCTGAGTTCCGTGGCGGAGAGTCTGTGGCCCAAACGTGCTGGCTGATGCAGACCCAGGGCTCGGTCTTGTTTCAAAGTGTCTTCGTGGGCAGAGACAAAAGACCAGGGATCACTGTAAAGAAATTAGTCATAGATGTTTCACTCTTTAAAGTCATCCCAGCAAAAGCTTAGACAGTGTACCACTTTCAAGATGTCCCAGAAGTTGACAAGTACGGTGAGGTGAGACCTGGCGACTGAGCACACGATCGTCAGGCTCCAGAGGGTCGATTTCCTTGGGTGCCGAACTTCCTCCGCATTGAAGGCACCGCTCTGCGCCGAGTGTGCAGCTCTTGGTTTTCTCTGTTGCGCCAGTAAACTGTGGTGATGTTTAAGAAATTTACTCATCACAAAAACAGTTTTTGAACTGGACATGTTCACTGTACAAAGCAGATTAAATTTAAGTGTTTGAAGTCTTTTGAGATTTTAGAGGAAGGTCTGTGTACTGATTTTGAGGGAAGGAAGCCGCCTCAGTGATCACACGGTTGGTTTCCATGTTCTAGTTGAAGACGTCAAAGCCCAAACATAACACCCGAGTTTCCCACTGTCGAGAACACTCTTGGGTCCCTAAGAAGAATGCTCCTCTCCCAGCTGATTTCCTTCAGGATATGGGTGCTTCTGAGGAAGGTGGTGAGGCGGGGGTTTTCCAGGTTGAAAGGTCTCATTTTTACATATAACCCAGCGAGCGTGGTGTCAGCCTGGGGGAGGAACTGGGTTCACTATTTTAAACTTCTTGCTTCATACTGTGGACTTCCCCATCCCCGCTCCCCAGCAAAGAACAAAGTATGCATTTCCTAAGTTGTAAGTCATGGGCTTCCTAGCATGGATTCGGACCTTAGGTCATATCCAGATAAGCATTGTGTAATGGGGTGGGTGGGGTTCGATTTTCAGTCACAGATGCGTGAGCCGCTGGAGGGAGGGCAGTGAGGTTTGTAACCAGCTGGGGCTTTGGCAGTCCATCCCTTGTCTGCACGAAGGAAGTCCGTCTGAGTCCTCACTGCAGGACTTCGTGCCAGCAAACCACCCCCTCCCCCACCCACTCCCCGTTCGCCAAGGTTTGCTGGGTGCCCCTGCCGATCACCTGTGCATGCCTGTGGGACTGTTCCTCCCTCTCTTCCTGTGATTTTTACCTTGGTCACTCACTGCTTCCTTACAGTCCCCACAGTCCCCCTCCCTGAGCCCCTTAACGACATCTGCTTCCCATTTCTCCTTTTCCCCCTTTTCCAAGAGCTCCCACCAAAGGGCTCCCCAGCTCTCCCCTGAGAATTACAGGACTGTGATGTGACCCTCTCGTTTTGGTTTATTTCTAGTCAAATAGCCTCAAGTGCTCCTCTCCAGAGATGAGTCTGAAGTGTGCCTGCCCCGCCCAAACCCTTTCTGTGGGACGAGGGGTGGTGACCCGCTGCTCTCTGGTCTTGCTCCTGCGTGGGTGTGCCTCGGGTGCTTCAGACCCTTCACCCCACAGTGATGTTTTAAAAGGGTGATTATGGGCTGAGGAGATGACATAATGCAATGCTAACAAAACCCCAGAATAGAGGATGGAAGGTTCATTTGGGTATGTTCACGGAAAATCCAAGAGAAGGCCAGAGGGAAATATTTCTCCTCCCGTAGCCCTGATGCCACTCGGCTTCTTCCCCTTGCAGACCTCCACTGCCGCAGCAGCGGTCCCCCTGCCCCTCATGATGGCTCTTTCTCTAACTCGGTCTTTGTCATCACATCATCAAGGTACACTAGTCCAGTTTTTAGTGGAAGTCTAAAATTTGCATGCAAAAGGGGGGGTGTATTGTGTGTTATTGAACACACAGATATTCTGAGGGCACCGCGGTACACAAAGCACTGGGCTAGGAATTGGGTGGAAAGCAGATTTCGTGCTAGGTAAAGGAGCATGCAGGTGTAATGGGAGAGACTATAACTAAACACCGATGGAGAAAAAAGGATGGGAAATGCAGGGTTTGGGTATAGTGAAGCTCAAGGTTCTGAACTGGAAAGCTGCGGCTGCGGACCGGGGGGAAGGGCCTCAGCGCCCCCCCCCCCAGAGGGTTTCTGTTAACTGTCTTATATCGACACATTGCTGTTTTGTGGCATGAACCTTAATGACTTAGGGGGTACAACTTTATGGGCATAAAATGATCCTTTTCCACCTCAAGCTTCATAAGTGTTAGTTAAGTACAAATTAAATACATGTATCTACCCATCTATATTAGAAATATCTGGCAGAAACTATACCTTGACTCTTGGTTCTTTCACAAACCCTTAATGCTTTCTTGCCTTCAGTGTATTTTACCTGATTTTTATGTTGAAAGCCTATGTTTGCCTCATGTCTCGAGGCTGCAGAGTCGTGGCCCTCTTTCTTTTCCTTCCATCATCTAGTGGGAGTGCAAGCGATTTCAGTTGGAAGTTGGGCTCCTAAGTCGGGCACTGGCATTGCACTGCACGGCCACCTGGGGACTTGGCAGCACACTGTGTGCAGCGTGCCTGCCCGGCTGGCGCTGGAACGGGTTGGGTTGGATAGCACTCTGAGCCCACTTCCTGTGGCAGGGTAGGCCACTGTCTTGCTCTGACCAGGAAGGTGAGAAAGAGGGGTGACATGTTCGACCAGGTGACAGTCCGCTGCCGAGTCTTACCCCAGGCCTTGGTACACCAAAGATGCTGCCTGGCTGCACAGGGCGGTGGCCACGTTAATGACACAGGTGCTGCGAGTGCGGAAGGAGGGGCGGCTCGGAGCGAGGGTGCCTCAGGACCTTTGCTCAAGCACACCCCTCTTTCCGGCTTCTAGGCCTCCCCTGCCCCTGCAGAAAAATCTGAATTTCGTCGGCTCCTCAACACGCCATCCTGTTCCTTTCAGTTATAATAAAACCTGATACCTGTGCTTTCAAAACTCTCCTTTTTTCTTGGTTGCCCACGGAATTCTTTGTAAAGGAAAGTTCACAGTGGCCTGTATAATGTAAATGCAGGCCTGCTGTGCGGGGCTGTGGTGGAGGGGTCAGAACCACATCTGCTCCTGCTGCGGACTGAGTGTCCCCCTCCAAGGTCAGATGTTGGAGCCCCAGTGCCAGGTGTGTTGGTATTTGGAGGTGGGGCCTTTGGGAGGCGATTAGGTTAGGTGAAATCGTGCGGGTGGAGCCCCCAAGATGGGATTAGTGCCTTACTAAAGTCCAAAGAGGAGACCAGAGAGCGCTGGCTCGCTCTCTCTCAATCTGCCCCCCCCACCATCCCCACCAAGTGAGGATGCAGCCAGAGGAGGCGAACCAGGAAGAGGGCCTTCACCAAGAACCTGGCCACGTGCAGGCTCCCTGATCTTGTCCTTCCAGCCTCCAGACCTGTGAGAAATAAATGTCTGTAATGTAAGCCACTCGGCCTGGGCCATGTCGTTCTGGCAGCCCGAGCCCACCCAGACAGCTCCGTTCCCTACCACTCCCCGGCCCCCTGTGTGGACTTTGCCAATAGAGCTCCTGGGGATCGAGTTTGAAAGCTCTTGTTGAATAATGCGGCCACTTTCTCTTACCAGGTCTCTCCTGACCCTCAGAACACCCTGGGCTCTGGGCAGGGGGGACGTGAGGGCGAGGACACTGATTTCCTCTCTAGACATCTTTCCACCTGCCTCAGTAGAAAGTGAGGGGCAGAGGGCCCCGTGAGAGCCAGCACGCCTTCCTCCCTGGCTCCGTGGCCGGGCCGTCCTGCTTGGAGGAGGTACTGGGAACTGTGCTGCATAAATACACTGCTTTTCTGCAGATGGTTAAATAACACGAGTTTGGAAATCACGATCTGCGCTTTTAGTAGTATATTTTTCTGCTTTTGTTGGGTGACTTATCGGTCTATGTTTCTGACTCTCTATGTTCACACTGGGAAGTCTTCTGGCAGGAAAACTGATCATCGGTGTATTATTGGGGGTGGCTGATGTGGGCCAGCAGGGAGGGGCCACTTTCTGAATGCATTTCCTAAGAAAACAGTACTAATTTTTGTTCAAACAGTTGCCTTTGACAAACACAGAAACTAGGTTTGGCTGGTGTTTTGAAGGCAAGATATGTTACGTTTTAATTTTTTATTTAATGGTCAGGTTATCCATAGTGAATGCAGTCATCGTTTAATGAATTTGAAATCATTGATTTAGAAGGTACCCCTGGTCCCTAGTGTCCTGTAGTGTGAAACCACCAGTTAAGATAAACCTGTAGCCTAAAATAAAGTGAAAGAATGCCAAAGACCAGGGACTTGCAGACTTCTGTGTGCATTGGAATTCCAGTTGTTAAAACCCAGGGTGCTGGTTCTGCCCCAGAGCCTGTGGTCCAAGAGCAGGTCTGAGGCGGGGCCCGAATTTGCAGTCCTAACAAGCAAGCAGGGGCCCAGATGCTGCTGCACTGGAGGATTCCCACAGACTGTGCTCCTGGCCTGGCGCCTGCCGACGGTGACCCTGTGTGCTGTTGCGGGGAGGGGTGTCAGGGAGACAGCTTGTCCTCACACCCACGGTGAGGTCCAGGCAGGGGGGGCTCGACCAGCAGCTGTGGTCCTGGAGAGTCAGCAGTGTAAATGATGGATGTTGGCAGGTCTGACCCCGTGTGAAAACGCCACGTGGAGACCAAACGGCTAAGTGGACAAGTGCCCGAGCGGTTCACGCTCACTGGCTCTCAGAAACAGAACCTCGTGGCTAGTCACGGTTTCGCCTCCTCCCCGGAGCTCGTGGCAGGGTGGCGGCCTCGCTCACACAGGAAGCCCTTCACTGTGCGACCTGACTCATTTCTTACCGCCCGTGAGTGCTCCTCCCCCCCCCACCCCAACACACACGCTTTCCCAGGGTCACATGGGCCTACTTGAAACGTCTGAATCCACCGTGACGTGTTTTCATTCCTGCACCTCTCGAGAGTGACCTCCTCTCTCTCTTTGGCAGTCAGAAGTCCTGGTCATGCTCCAGGACTTGGCGCTTCACCGTTCCCTCCATCGCTGTCCCTTCCCCCACTGCATGGAAGGGGCAGGTGAGGCTCAGCACTTCCGTGGTGGCCCCTGTGGGCCGTGCTGCCTTCCTCATGCTGACCTGTCGTGATGGCCCACTCAGCTGTCTCCTTGCGGACAACAGTTGGTTTCATTTCATCACTCCTCTCGGGATGAATTAAATGATTGACTGCTTGGAGGGGTGCTTAACCCCTTATTTGCAATGTGCTTTTTATAAAGCTTTATGTATGTAAAGTGATACAGGTACATACATAAACGTCAGGTATTTTTATGTAGGTCCGTGCAAAGGTTTAAGTTTTGCATGATGTAAGACTAAAACTGTTGAAAAGGGCTGAGCTGCAGTTACTCGGGCCTGGAATCTTGTGCCACACGAAGGTCTTGCTAGTTTCTCTCTACTACTTTTTGTTGAAGATTTTATTTATTTATTTTTAGAGAGAGGGGATGGGAGGGAAGAAGAGGCATGTGCCCTGACTGGGAATTAAACCGGCGACCCTGTGGTTCGCAGCCCGCACTCAGTCCACTGAGCTACACCAGCCGGGGCATGTTTCTTTCTACTTCTGTGCATGTATTTCCTTGTCCCTCTGTCTGGACTGAGCCTCTTTCTTCTCTCCCTTCTGCTCCAGGCTGCCTTGATTGCCTGCTTCTCTGAGCTCCTCTTGCACGAGTTATCTGTGCTCTGGGCAGTGATTGGCAGCCCCTCGGTGCCTTTCTCAGAACCCTGGAGGCTCAGCTGAGGTTTGCTGTGGGGCTGGAGGAGCGTGAAGGAGCTGCTGCAGGATCTGGCAGGGAGGGAGGTGGGAGGAACCTTTC
>PVKM010004626.1:0-51413 GCA_004027735.1 Carollia perspicillata
TTGAGTCCCAGTTTTCTTCCCATCACTATTGGTTCCCTGTGCATTTTCCTTCATTTCACTTAGCATAGACTTCATTTGTTCATCTAATTTGTGACCAAAATGAACCAGTTCTGTGAGCTTCCTGATCTCCAGTGCTTTGAACTGTGCATCTGATAGGTTGGCTATCTCTTGGTTGCTTAAAAGTATTGGCTCTGGGGCTTTGATTTTTTCTTCTGTTTGATCCATAATTTTTTGGTCAGGTCACACCTGTTATGTATGAGGGGTGGAGCCTTAGGTGTTCACCAGGGTGGGGCAACCCAGTTGCTGAGTTGTGATGCTGTATGTGGGGGCGGGGTCAGAGAGGCAACAATGGTGCTTGCTTAGCTCTCTCTAGGATTTCAGACCTCTCTGCTACTTCCCACAAGCAAATTGGTCCCTTCTGATGCTGGTTCCCTGGTGGGTGGGTTTGTGTATGTTCTAGGACCCTGTGGGTCTCTCCATCAAATTCTCCTGTGAGGCTAGGAGTCTCTTCTGGCACCTTTTCAATCAGTGCTTTTGGACTTTATTTCCTGGTGCTGGAGCCCTGAGTTGCACGGTCTGTCTCACTGCCCATTTTTGCCTAGTTTACCTGCGTGCGAATGTGTGACTGGGCCAGCCCCGCTCTGCCTACACAGCCTGTCTGCCAACCACTGCTTTTTCCTGCCATGACCCCTCTCCGCTGGCCCCTGACTTCGCTCCTCCTACCCATCTGGTTGAATGGTTGTCGGACTTCCATGCAGTTCATTTTTCTGTCTGTTCTGGTTGTGATATTGTTTGTAAATCTTTGTTATTCTTAATTTTGGTTGTGTGAGGAGGCACAGTGTTTCCATCTGCACCTCCATCTTGGCCAGAAGCCTACTATTTGTATTTTTTAGCATCTTCTCTTTCCTAGATAAGCCCCTTTAACATTTTATATATTAAGGGCTTGGTGATGATGAACTCCTTGAACTTGACCTTACTTGGGAAGCACTTTATCTGCCCTTACATTCTAAATGAAAGCTTTGCTGGATAGAATAATCTTGGATGTAGGTCTTTGCCTTTCATGACTTCAAATATTTTTTTCTGGCCCCTTCTTGCCTGCAAGGTTTCTTTTGAGAAATCAGCTGACTACCTTATGGGAACTCCTTTGTAGATAACTGTCTCCTTTTGCTGCTTTTAAGATTTTCTCCTTATCTTTAATCTTGGGTAATGTAATTACAAGGTACCTTGGTGTGTGCTTCCTTGGGTCCAACTTCTTTGGGGTTCTCTGAGCTTCTTGGACTTCCTGGAAGCCTATTTCCTTTGCTAGATTAGGGAAGTTCTCCTTCATTATGTTTTCAAATAAGTTTTTAATTTCTTGCTCTTCCTTTTCTCCTTCTGGCACCCTTATGATTCAGATGTTGGCATATTTAAAGTTGTCCCAGGAGTTCCTAAGCCTTTCCTCATTTTTTTGAATTCTTGTTTCTTCATTCTGTTCTAGTTGAATGTTTATTTCTTCTTTCTGCTTTAAACAGTTAGATTTGAGTACTGGTTTACTTCCCTCTACTGTTGGTTCCCTATATATTTTCCTTTAATTCACTTTGCATAGCCTTTGCTTCTTCCTTTATTTTGTGACCATGCTCAAAAATTTCTGTAAGCATCCTGATTACTAGTGTTTTGAACTCTGCATCTGATAGGTTGTCCTCATTGCTTAAATCTCTTTCTGGAGTTTTGATCTGTTCTTTCATTTGGACCATATTTCCTTGTCTGGTTGTCCCTGTTACATTGTAAGGGGCAGAGCCTTAGGCATTCACCAGAGTGGGGTAACCCACTTTGTTTTGGTGTGATGGGAGATGTCAGAGAGGGAACCTCTCTGTGGAAGAGGTCAGAGAGGGAACAATGCCACTTGCTTGGCTCTCAGTTGGCTTGCAGTTACTTCCCCTGCTACCCACAAGTCAACTGGGTCCTTCTGATGCTGATTCCTGGGTGGGTGGGCTTATGTATGTTCTAGGACCCTGAGGGTCTTTCCAACGAACTCTCCTGTGAGTTTTTCCTGCTGTTGCAACACCCACAGCCAGGTTTTTACAGCCAGAGGTTTTGAGGCTTTATGTCCCCACACTGGAGCTGGTTGCATGGTCTGTCTTGCCCCCTAGTTTTTCCTCCCGGTTTATCCAGATGCAAATGTGGGAATGCCTGGTCTGCTAGTCACTGCCTTGCCAGCCCTGGTCCTTCAGCCTCTAACTTGCTGTGCATCCTGTCTGCCCCAGCTGCCCATATCTATCCCTCCTACCAGTCTGAATGAATGTTTCTTTAACTCCTTGGTTGTTGGACTTCTGTACAGTTCAGTTTTGTGGCAGTTCTGGTTATTTTTTATTTTTAAATTTGTTGTTGTCCTACTTTTGGTTGTGTGTGGAGGCAGTGTATCTACCCATGCCTACCTGGCTGGAAATTCTCAAAAGATCCATGTAATTAATTTTTAATATATATTTAAAATTTATTAAGGAAGGGACCTATTTTTATAACATATATTTTCTTTACTTTCCTCCCAACCCCATCCAGTTGCTAAATACAGGCCCTTCAGGGAGAAGAGTCCCAATGAACCTGAGTAAAAGTCCTAGTAAATCTGTAATAACCCACACACTCACATGTGCCTATCTATATTGAACACATTTTTCTTGTTGGTATTCACATTGTGGATTAGTTCTGCCAGCTCCCTGATGGTGTGTGTGCCTCACCTGAGCCAGAAAAAGAAAGCTTGCACTAAGTAAAAATGCCAATGTACTTCCACACTCACCTTAACATTGCTCTTTGTCCACTCCGTATCTATTTCTAATTTCTCCTTATGATGAACAAGATGATGAGGTTTTTTGGCTTCTTCTATCTCAGACTCCTTAATTTGTGATGATTGATTCCATAAACACAATGAGTAAGTATATGTCTCTGTAATCTTGGGATTGAGTAAGTCTTTGGTAGAAAAAAAGAAAGAAAACTTGCATCTATGTCTTTGAAGGCACCAAAGAGAGTTTGGGGGTTTGGGACATGGGCCATATTTCCCCAAGTAAGGAAGGCTGCCAGGAAAGAACAAGTCCTTGAAGAGAGAAATGTAAAGGTTGAATTTACAGCTTTAATTTTTATACTCATTCATTCAACACATATTTATGAGGGGCCTGTGATGTGCCAACCCAGTGCTAGCTGCCAGATACCATGGTGAAGACCACCCAGCCCAGACTTGGGAATATGAGAGGTGACACACCAGCCACATGCCAATAATCAACTAATTCAGTTAGTTGAAAAAATAGGCTACAGTGGGGAGTCACTAAAAAAATAAAACATACATTAACCATATTATATGAACTTAATGCATAAATGTCTGTTAACACATCACCTTAAATGCAGGGCAAGTCTTTTCTTTGTGAGTGGGACTGATGATGGGCTCTGTGATCATTTTTGCTCAAATTACATTCATAATTTATTATCTATAATTTTCAGGTTTGGTAATTTTTAAATAGTTTGAGCATAGAATTATAGTTTTAAAAATTTCTACATATTTCCCAATCTTTTATGTATATTTGGTGTATATCTAGTTAAAGCACTTTTTTTAAAACAAAAGCTATTTTTTTATTGGGTCTTCTTTAAGCATGCAAAGCATCATTTAAATTCTTATAGTATTAGTTTTCTTAGCAACAGTTTCTTTTTATTTTCATTTTTGTCTACTTTTTAAACTGAACACTGGAACTAAACTAAGGACAACTGAAGGACAGTCCCCACTCCAAGTGACCCTGGGTTGATGTCTGACAACTGTTGGGAGCGGCAGTGACCAGAACACTATGGCAGAGTTTCTAGCACCCTATCAGCTGGGAAGCCCTTCACTAGAATGGGTGGCCCAGGTTCCCTGGCAACTAGGTTAAGAGGAAGTTGGTTAAGAGAGCTTAGTTATCCCTTGGGGTCAATACAGTGTAGGAGGAGGTCATCAAGAGGACATGACTGCTGGTTGACCTGGGAGCTGGACCAGTGCAATCAAAGGAACCTCTCCTCTGCTCTCCTTGGAATGTACTCTCTGACCACTGTTCCCACAGCTGGAGCTGTTTTCAAGGATGCAGCCTTGAGAGAGCAATGTGCTATGAGACCATCTGGGCAGAATAGTGACTGAACAAAGGTAAGGCTTCTATATAAACTTTAAGATTCTCATGGGCAGAGATGTGGAGATAAAATTGTCTTACTACTGCCTAATACAAGCCTTGCAAGTAAGTTCTCTCACTTATTCAATCTGCCATCTAGCAATCCAAGGTGACCTGCCTTTTTCTTCAGTTTCCTCTTGCCATCTCTGTACTGGAACCAGTTTCTAATTTCACCTACAAAGCTCCCAAGTTTGCAAACCAACAAACAGAAAATTCCAGGAGAGCTCCCCAGAGGGAACTTTATCTGGCTTTGACTTCTGGTAAATGTTAAGTCTTTAGTATTGGAAGGGGAATTCCCAACATTGGCACTGTATGGTAGCAGGTTAGAGTGGGAATGGGTGAGTGGTGACTGATGATATAGGAGAGGCAGGCAGGGCTAGATCATTCCTTTATTCCCTCACTCAATGAAGAGCTATTGTGCACCTGTGTGCCAAGAACTTTCCTAGGATTAGGGATGCCATAGTCCCTGCTGTCCATGCTAGCAGGGGAGACATATAAAATATACTGTGCCACCCTGGCCAGTGTGGCTCAGTTGGTTGGAACATTGTCCTGCAAACTGAAAGGTCACAGGTTTGATACCTGGTCAGGGCACATGCCTAGCTTGTGGGTTCAGTCCCAGGTTGGAGTGAGTTTGAGAAGCAATCAATTGATGTTTCTTTCTCATGTTGATGTTTCTCTCTTTCTCTCCACCCCCACCCCTTTCCCTTTTCTCTAAAATCAATAAACATGTCCTCAAGTGAGGATAAAAAAACAACAAAATATGTAATATGCCAGATGGCTAGGAGTGCTCCAAAGTAAAATTAAGCAGGGCAAAAAGGATGGAAAATGATATGAGTGTGTATGCATGTATGTGTGCACATGCATGGGCTGGTTTTCATCAGGCTGCCAAGGACCTTTTTTCCTAGATCACATTTAAGCAGAGGGAGCAGCCATAGGAATGTTTGAGTAAAAAGTGCTCTGGGCAGAGGAACAGCAAGTAAAGGCCCTATGGCCAGGGTATTTGACCCATTCAATGACTACCAAAAAGCCAGTGTGTGTGGAGAGGAGAAGTGAGGGCATTCTAAGCCACATGAGGAATGTGGGCATTGTCCTGGAGGTAATGGAAGGCCAGTAAAAAGTTTTTAAAAAATTATACTGAAAACAATGTGAAGAAAGGACTGAGAAGGGAGAAGATGGGAGTCAGGGAGACCAGAGAGATCTCCCAGGGGAGAGATGTGGGTGTCTGAGGTAGTATGCATGAGAATGGAGAAAGTGTGGGTTGGGGTGTAGAGGGAGAATCAAGGTCCACAGCACAACTGAATAAATCAAGAGGCCACTAATTAGAGTTCAGAGAGGGAGATCTTTGCTCAGAAAAATGAGAAGAGAGGAGTGGGCAGGGCAAGGTCACCTGGAGACCTTTGTAAGAAGTTTGCAATTGGGTCTCAGTTTCCCTCTCAAGAGCACTTTCTCCACTGCTTTATGGCAGAATGGTAATGATTGTCAGAGCGCAAAGGCTGAAGTGACCCCAGTTACTGTTCCTGAGTATCAGTTAGAAATTAATAGAAAACACTTCTGAAATGGTAATGATAAAAAAGGACATTTATATACTCATTTTTTTCCTGTCAGAATGCTAAAATCATGAACATTCTGGCTTGTGCTATGCACCTGGCTCTGCCTTTATTAGATAAAACTTTAGGCCACCTTTCTGAACCTCAGTTTTCTTAAAGTGGTAAAGTGCTGCCTACAGTGACTTGTGGGGTTTCTGTGAAATAATACCTGCACCGTGCCTGCCTCCTACTGGTGTCATTCACACAGGAACTTTGAATTTTGATGGTTCATGATTCAAGCTGTGTAATGTTCTCTCACTTTCCATCAGACTAGATAGCTCTAACAGGAAAGGCTATATAACTTGACAATGACAATGTAAGGATTCTTGTTCTATGTTCAATGACAATGTAAGGATCCTTGTTCTAAAATGATAAGAAGTTAAGGCAGTGACAGCAGAGCCTTAAACCCAGTGCAGGGCTCTTATATGTGTGAGGCCCTATATGACGGCAGAGATCAAATGTCCCTGAAGCCAGCCTTCTCTTGAAAATCAGTGTTTAGAGATACGGGGCTGTGTGCCTATAATATGGAATAATGGGCTGGATACTGGAAGTCCATGAGTTTGCATCTCAAAGGAGACTGGGAGATTTCTTTGGGATGGGTTGCAACCAGAACATGGAAAGGATGCCTCTTATCAATTAAAAATGTTGCTTTTCTGTATAAAAAGCTGAAACATTCTAGGCTTTAGTTGTCCAGAGAAGCAGGGAGTGACTGGGCATGGGTGGTGGTGAGATACTATGGGGAATGTGGCCATTTGCATTATATCAGATTTCAGTCCCCAATTGGAAGTCCTACCCTGGGTGTGTGACAATAGAGTGTCCTGAAAGGCCTTAATTTCCCAAAAGGAGCACAAAATCATGCAAGCCTGCATTTGTTTAAGAACCACTTACTGAGTGCTGACTGTGTGCCTTGCCAAGGTACCAAGGAGTGGAAGACACAGGTATCTGCGGCCCAGAGGATATGTATACAGAGACTACAGGTACAGTGAAGTAAGCGTACTAGATATTTGTTACGTTCTTGGCTGCTGAGCATCCGAATCCCCTGCTTTATTTGGGGCTACCCCATTGTGTGAGTCTTGGTGGGAAGCAGGGCCCTCTAACTGTAAAAGCTGAATTAAGGTGGTGACTCCTTCTTTTCCTTGCCTCTTAACTCCACTGAGGATGTAAAACCTAGACTTCTAAGGCCCTCAATTTGTATTTTCCAGATACATTGAACATGCCAAGAGGATACGCCTTGGGTTTGGCCTGAGAGGTTTTGGATAAGAGTTTGGCTCATGCTCACACAATGCCTGGGTGATCTCAGGCAAGTCACTTAGCCTCTTTGAGCCTTACTCTCTTTATGGCTACTTCACACGGTTATGAAAATTAATTTGAATCAAATAGCAGATGTGAAAATGCCTAGCCTATAGCAATTATTTTGTAAGAGTTAGGTCAGGGGCATAAATTGGTACTGGGGCACAGGAGTACTTCCTTTAGAGAGAATCTGAGGCTATAACTTGGCTTGCAAGAAAAAGACTATGATTGATTAGTTGTGTCTGCCATTGTTATCATTGCCATTTCTGTGTTAGTTGGATCTAGCAATCTGAGTTGGATCTAGCAATCTAGCAAACTCATGGTTTTGAGTTTCTGAATTAGGCAGCTTGATAGCTTAGGTTCTTGTCTCAAGCTTTCTCTGATAAGACCCAAAAAACTGGCAAGCTCCATGATTGGCAAATCTTAATAGCTGGACATCAAATGTCTTCAGTATCTGGTAAAGGGGCTATTTCTTTCCCAGACTTTATGTTAATAATGACTTCTTGGAGTTCCCCAAATCTAGGTTAGATCTCTTTCTGTGTGATCCCATAGTGTCCCCTTCTCACCCTATTACTTAACCATTCTGTATGCCAAATCCTTGCTTTCTTGTCTATCCTCACTACCCCACCCTCTGCCCCCCCACCACAAAGCATAGTCCCACTGAAATCCAAGACTGTGTCCATCTTATTCCATATTTTGTCCCTGGCAGCTAGGATCTTACTAGACCAGTAGGTGCTCAAGTGAGGGAGTGAGCATTTTTGCCTCCTGTTCAGACATGGCAAGAGGTGAGAGGCAGAGTGAGATGAACACAGGAGAACCAGTCACAGATAGACGATGATAGAGTGGTCCTTACTTTCACGTTTCTTCATAATCCATTGAATTTTTCCCTTGTACTCTTCAAAATTTGTCTTCATCCTAAAGGGAATGTGGATTATCTTTAAAAGTTGACATTAAATTCATGTTTATATGTCATATTACACAGCGTAGACAGTGCTAGAAGCTGATGAGTCTTTTTATGGGCGGAAAGTTGAGCTGATAGCTCCTGTGGACCCACCTTTTCTTCCAGTCAGAGCTCAGTAGTGAAGGATAGCACATGGTGTTGACTCAGTGCTTGCCTCCTGGCCTCTAACTGGCCTTCAATCTGGACACCTGGACTGACCCCCACATTTTAAAAAATAAATTTAACAAGGGCCATCTTTGGGGCTAGGACAGGGCTAAAAGGTCCAAACGCAAGGGCAAGGCTGGCTTTATGAATTAAGCTCAGGCAGCTTGACTTTTCCGTCTTGTGAGTATCCCAGTGAAGGTTACATTTGGAAATAGCTTGGAAAAACAGCACTGTTTGTGAACTGGACAGAGCCATTTGAAACCCTTTTGTATTTAGTAGGAAATTTTTCAATAATTCCATTCAGAATGACTCACCATGAAAGTCATGCCAAAGTACAGCTTTTTGAAATAATCAAGCCCTTAAAACCCTCTCATGTCAATACACAAAGGAAGTCATCCTGGCATTTCAATGGCTTGGACTGTTGTTCTTTCAAATTAAGATGGTCTCTAGGGGGAGTTGTGTTTCCTTGTTCTCAGATCAGAACACTTTTGAAAGGGAATGTGCCAGAAGGAGTGAGCTTCCCAGCTTCATTAGATCTGAGAAGAAGGCTTTTGACATGACAGGTTTTAAGTTCTCAGTTCAGATTCCTTAAAGAGGGCATAACAATTCAACCCCAAGTAATCCCAGAAGCAAATATTCTTTGCTAGAAAGGGCTGGATTGATTCACCTGACAGCCAAGATTTACTATCTGTGCTTTTGAAGCAGTAACAGAACTTGAGAATGAGCTCTTCATGGCCCATTTGTACCAAATGTTATTTGTTTTATTTGCTAGCACTTTGAATGGAATGGAAGCAATTACCTAACTTGCCATTACCTGTGAAAGAATGAGGACCGAGAAGTAGATGTGGTGATGCCTGTCCCACAGGTCAAGAAAGGGTGCCAAATACATGCAAGGATTAAGACAACTCTTAACTAAGAGTTAAGTCCAGCCAGAGGCACCCAATGCCCTTTTGGGAAGGTTTTCCTTTTTGGTCCTTTGCCCACCTTATACAGTAGCTCCTCAATGGCAAAGGCTGTAGGGATACTGAAAAGATCACCACACAGACCAGCACACAGTAGATGCTCAGGAAATATTTGTTGAGTGCAACTAGTTTAGAATGAGCCTCAGTAATAGACTGAAATGGGGAGGAATGGAGCAGGGGAAATGTCATCTTTGAGGCAGAATAACTTACTGGGATGTTTCTGGCATTTGTTTTTGTAGCTGTATAAGGATCAGAAAGCTTGGATATTTGCCTTCCCCTTTCCTACAGAAACCTCAGGGGTCTCTAGCCCCAGGACACCACTGAGCCTAAAGCCAAAGTTGCTGGTAGTCAGTATCTCTTCCTGGTTTCTGTAAAAGCCTCAACTCACCATGGAGATTATGCAGGAAACCCCATCCCCCATAGCCTGTTCCTTGGCATCACAGCCAGAGAGTTTTTGATAGACTCACAGAAGTTCTCAAAATGCACCTTGCTCACCAAGGTTTTTGACAGCAGAATGAATGCAAATGTAGCACAGGGCAAATGTACATATGGGATTTGGGAATATTTTGTGACGGGTCATGCCAACTGGAAAGGCTTGGTGCCAGCCACAGCCTGCAATAACTTTATCATTCTTCTCTCCAAATAGGGCCTCTGGCCATGACTTCCAGGTCAGTGAAGCTCATGGCTTTCCCTGTTCAAAAGCATGAAAAAGCATTAGCTTAGCCTAGGATATGGCCAGGAAATTTCTTGGGCAGCTGCCCAGGATCTGGATTCCCCCACTGGCCATTCTCTTAAAAGACCCAGGGTTCTGAGCCCTGTTCCCCAGACTTTTGTTCAAGTTCATGGTCCCTTCAAGACTTTTCTTGCCCTGGATTTCCAACTTCCGTCATTGCCTGACTTTGATCCTATCCTGGATCCATGGGAGCATGCTTATGGATTTCCTTGCTCCTGTGCCTGGCTTGTGCCTGCTCTTTGTCTCCAGGTGCCTGCATGGCCCTGGCCTTGCTCTTTTCTCTGGTGACCCAATTTACATTTTCTCTGTGCTACCTCTGACCTACCTCAACTCACTGATCAATACCTCGATCTCTCCAGTCACTTACAGAATTCCCAGTTTCCTTCTGGTTTCACTCTCTAGATGGCCAGTCAGGGGAATGTCAATATCCTCTTCCAGTTCATTGCGAGCAGCCATTTCTTTGATCATGGTCCTAAATACTGAGTCATACGAGCTCTTAAAAAGCTACGAAAAGATCACAGAATAAGATATCCAGAAAACTGGAATTAACTATATACTAATTAATCACTTTTCTGATTCCCACAGGTGCCAGGTGAGATTTCAACATATTCAAAAGTCACAAATAGTGGGTACAGTAAGGTGGCTAGCAAGATTTGTTTTAAAGAATATTTCCATTATTATCATACCTTCTTCCCAAGTTCCTCAAGATCTTTTTTTAACTGCAGCATACCAAAAAATCTTTTGTGAGCCTAAAATTGTGCTCTTTTTCCAAATATGGAGATGGCTATAGAAAGTAAAAATGGCCCTGGCTGGTGTGGTTCAGTGGATTGAGTGCTGGCTGGCGAACCAAAGGGTTGCTGGTTCAATTCCCAGTCAGGGCACATACCTGGGTTGCAGGCCATGTCCCCATTTTGGGGCACGTGAGAGGCAAATACACTCTGATGTTTCTCTCCCTCTCTTTCTCCCTCCCTTCTCCTCTCTCTAAAAATAAATAAATACAATCTTAAAAAAAAAGATACAGAGCTGAAGATAGTTTTAAAATGAGAAAGTAAAAATGCTTTCATGCTTTAAGAGCTTAACAGACTTTCTGAATTCCAGGAATGGCCAATCTCTCAGCGGTTGCTCATTTATTCATTGTGAATGATTGTCTTCAGGACAGCAGTGCAGCACCTGCATGAATTCTTTCCCTGCTGGTACAGCTCAGTGGCTCTAATCTCCTGTGTCAGACCTTTAAGATAACTCTACCTTTAAAGATTCTTCCAAAGTAATGACATTGCAAGCTGCCCTTTTTATTTTGTAAAGTTTTGTTGTAACCCAAGTCCATGGTGCTACCCAGGACTGACACATAAGTGGGTCCTCCCAAGAGTTTCTTTTTTTTTTTTTTTTTGGATCCCTTTGGATAGAAGATGGAAGTTGGCTTGCTATTGAGGAAACCCATGGATCTGTCATGTTGCCGTGCCCACACCTACAAGTTGAGGTAGTCATTATTGTTGTTCAACATCTGATAATGTACAGCATGCCATTAACTTATTGGATTTTGATAGGAAGCAGAAGACCAACATATTTAGAGTTGCCTGTGACCTACTACAGATATAAGAAGAAACTGTTTGGTCAGTTTTTCTAGGTTGTGGTGAAAGCTCAGGTATCTCAGGTCTAGCTTGTCTGATTCCCAGCCTCTGCCCTGCTCCTCTGCCCATTGCTGCTGTTAAACTAATTAAACAAGGAGGTCATTATCCCAGGGTAGCTCTAAAGCTGTGGTGGCCTACATAAACCAAAATCTAAGCCTGTTAATGCCTCAAGGTTAGAAAATCAAACCCTAAGGACAACCAATCATAACCAGCCAGCTTTTGGTTTGATGATTATCAGTTCCATACATGCTCAAATAAACTCTTAAAATGTTTAATATACCTCAGTTTATCTTTTAACACTGAAATCAGTATTTCAGGCCAGGTTGAATTAAGGCCTTTGGTGTCTTGTCTCTAAATTCCTCATTATTGACAATCCTATTCTTGAGTGGCGCAACTTCCTATTTGCCTAGGCCAGTGATCTCTCACCATCTGCTTTGGATTCTAGTTTGTTCTGCAGAAAATGCAGTGCCTACTGTAGTCTACCAGACAACAGACCCACTGCATGGGCTGAGTTGAAGTTCCTGCCCCATCTAGGCTGTGCCACCCCCCTCAGTTTAGCCAGTGCATACACCACCTCATGAGGTTGGTCCCATTTGCTTCCCCAGCCTATAAAGTAGAACTATCATCATCATCATAGTAGGTGTATTGAGCACCCTAGGGCCAGAGACTCCTCCTGGGTGAGTCTCTGGTTCTTACAACCAAAAGAGTTTGCATAGCAGGGTTTGTGATGCATGGATTTGTAATAGAAATAAAACAAGCAAAATGAACTAAAACATCAAGGGAATCGAATTGTCAGAATAACCAAAGTATCTATTGATAGCTCCTATCCAAATGGGAGAATTTTACATCCCGCTCCCTAGTTTGTATCCCAGTGGTTTCAGGTATTCCCCACTAAAGGGGCTTCAAAAGTCTTTCAGCTGTAGGTAGCCTGTGGCATTCATTCCATTTGTCTTGTCCTGTTCTGGCCCCACTTGTTCACATCTGCTGCTGATGATCTAGCTTGGAGAAGTACTGCTTCACCTAGCTGTATAGCTTTCTATCACGAGAATGCCAGTATCTGGAACATGGATGCTGCCTGAGTCTCCTTCTAAGCTCCTGATCCTTGGAGGCAGAGTGGTTATAGACAGCAAGAGGGACGTATCTGTGCAGACTTTGTCACCTGAGATGATGAGGCAAAGTACTTGTGACTGGAGCTTGCCTGCACAGCCCACCTGTCCCAGGGCCCTTCCCAACATGCTGTGCTCATCCAGAAGCTCACACAGCTGTGAGGGAGATGTCTCACTTCTATCTGTGACCGCAGCTTAGCCCAGTACAGTAAAACCTCAGCTGACAGGCATGCTGAAGGTTTCTGAATAATTCAAGTTTCTAATTAAAAACAATTCCTTTAAATTTCAACTCTTGCTGAAAAATGTTTCTAAAAAGGCCAAGTTTGCTATCCTGTCTTAGTAAATCCCATGCAGTTGAATCTAAGCTCAAGCAATCTTTTTTCCTCCTTAGGTGTGGTATTTCAGTATTTGAAAAGCAAATTCATACTAATATACAGGGTGGGGCAGAGGTAGGTTTACAGTTGTGAGTTTGTAAAACACAAAGTTCATTCTTGTATTATTATTTATTAATTATTGTATTATTTTCCATATAAACAAAAGTAAACCTACTTTTGCCCCACTCTGTTATATGCATAGAAGCTAAGTGTGGGAAGTAAGGAATTTAGGGCTAAATATGAACTGAGACCAGAAAATTTCCCAATTTAAAAAAGACAAAAATAAATACCTAGGTTTTTTTTTTCCTTTTTTGGGGTATGTTTGGAAAACTATATCTGCTTTATACTGAGTTCCATGGACACATGATTTCAGTCTTGTAATTGTAGTTAGTACCTATAGCCCTGAGAAGGTTTCTTAGCCATAGTAGAGAGTTTGCATAATAATGTTTCCACTTGGATCAACATCTGTTGTAAGTCTTAGAGGTTGGACACAGGAAATTAGAGCCACTAGGCTGTACCAGCAGGGAAAGAATTCATGCAGTACAAACAACATCGCACACCGTAGATGTGAGGTTTATTCAAACTATTGACTTCCTATCTTATTTCTGGTTACTGGATACAGCTGGGGAAAGGATGCATCCCCAGGATTGGTTCTAGGCCCTTTGAAAGCATGGTGTTAGCAGAACTGCAGACCTGAAGAAGTGGTTCAATGCTATTTGTTGCGATGTTTGCTTACAGAAGTGATTGTGTAAAGTTTCTATCCTGCTAGGCTGCCTCATTCCTGGTCCTTTGCTTAGAGACAGCCAGCTTTTCTTGGGGGTTTTGTTGTCAGTACTTGTTGGGGTTTCTGGGTTGCTGTCTTTTCTAGCACCCAGTCAGGGACATATGGAACAAAAAGAAAACTCAGGAAACTCACTGTCATGCTGTTCATTAAACTCCCCAGGTCCCTACCTGGCCTGCCTTCTTCTTTCTGCCTTTCAGAAGCTTCTTATGTTTATTTTATATATAATGTCTAGTGGCTTTTTTAATTTTTAAAAAAGATTTTATTAATTTTATTTATTTTTAGAAGGAGGGGGAGGGAGGGAGAAAGAAAGGGAGAGAAACATCAGTGTGTGGTTGCCTCTCACGTGGCCCCCACTGGGGACCTGACCTGCAACCCAGGCATGTGCCCTGACTGGGAATCGAACTAGCGACCCTTTAGTTAGTAGCCTGTGCTCAATCCACTGAGCCACACCAGCCAGGGCTAATGTCTCGTGTTTAAAGCTGTACTTAGTGGGAAAAATACATCTAGTTCATGTTTCCAGAATCTAACTTCATTTTGACATGGGGTTTCACACAGAACAATTTTCCTTGATATCTAGATGACCTGCATGTTTTGTTTTGGGCTTTCTTGCCTTCAAAAGCAATCTTGAGGGTGTTTGTTCATATTGCCATCAGGGTGCTCTGAAACTTGGGCCTTGGAGTGCCATATTTGTCTTTCTATGACTCACTCTCTTTGATTAAATGTATGTCATTTAAATTTATATTTGTCATAAGAAAAGCTTATTTGGGCTGTGCTAACAACAGACTGAAGCTATGAATCCCATGGCTCATGAGTAAGTTCCCAGCTGGTGTTGGGCCACCTGCCCCAACTTATGAAGCAAAGTGGTCTTCAGGGTTTTTTTTTTATTTTGTTTTATTCAATTTATTGGGATGCCCCTTCTCTTGGTGGGATGGAGAATTGCATTCAGCTGGATCTTCCTGTATCCTCAGGGGCCTTTCTGCCTGGTTAACAAAATTATATAGGTTTCAGGTGCACAAGTTAGTCTCAAGTTTTTATCCAACTTACATTGTCATTGAAGTCTTCAGCTTCCAGTGTGTCTATGGGCTCATTTAATATATCATCCCAAAAGTTACTTTGAGAGACAAACTTTGTGGCTTTCAATTTTGGAAGACACAGCGAAAGGGAAGGCATATGGAAAAAGAACCAAACAAAGACATAAAAGGAAATAGATTTATAGCACTTATTTTGCCCTTTTAAATAAAAATGCATATAGTATCTATAAGACTTTAAATACATTCATCAAATTTTCTAATTTTCAACTGGAGGATATTAATAAAATGGAAGAAAAGGGTAAGTTTCAGTGGCTGACTGAAGAAAGTGAGTGTATATTCTTGGTGGCTGGTGAAGATTCATCTGAAAAAGTGACATTTGAATGAGTCCTGAAGGAAGCAAGGGGACAAGCGGGTAGATAGTTGGGGAAGAGCATTGCTGCCAGGAGGCTAGGAGGTGCAAAGGCCCTGAGGTGAGAGTGAGTAGGAGCGTGATTGACAAACTGCAAGGGGCACAGTGTGCCTGGAGAGGAGTGAGCATGAAGGAGGGCAGTAGGAGGGGAGAAGGAGTGAGGGATGGCCAGCTTATCCAAGACCTTGTAGGCTGTGGGAAGAACTTTAGATTTCTTGTGAAAGAAATTTATTCTTAGTGTGATTTTCTCTTGGAAATCCTGAGAAATATTCCTACATCCTGCCAGTTTTGTCAAAAATTGCCTATTTCTGGAATTGCATAGTTTCATAATTGCAAATTAAAGGTAAAGGGGGAATCCCCAAGCTATTGAGCTATAAAAAAGTCTACTGGAGATCATGAATGTCTTTGTTCTTAAGGTCAGCCACAGCCTGGTGACCCTCTGGGCCAGAAAAGGGCCTTAAAGTCTCCACTGTTGAAGGGGTGCAAACTGAGGTGAGGAATTGATCATTACAACTTGGGTCTGGTTTCCCTCCTCCTCGCACAGTGTGGATCCCGAGGCAGAGCTGCAAGGAAAATCTCTCACATGGTAACTGGGCCCCGGGGGAAACTACAGGGGCCTGTCATCTCAGCTTCAGAGTGACACTAGCCATTTCAAGCTGGGCCATCCAGAGAGGCCTGAACATCCACTAGATTGGCATGGGGCTGACTTATTTTGTATGATTTTGTGTCTCTGGTATGTCTTTGGGGGTGGAGAAGGGATATTCTTTGTGATTGCCATATGTATTTTTGTAATATTGGTTCTTCTTCCCAATTTTAGTTTAGTAATAAAAACTGACTCCTTTGGGCTCTTGGTGGGATGGAGAATTCCACTCTGCTGGATCTGCCTGTATCCACACCAGGCTCGGGGGACTTTCTGCCTGCAGTCCTCCTACCCAGCTTTGGTTTATTCCTGGTAGAAACCTGCACCATCTGCAGTGTACCATAGGCTATGAATCTCTCCAGCAGTTCTTTCCTGTAGATACCTCAGGCATACACCATCCCACTGATACTGACAACTGGCAAAGGCAAGGGTCCCTTTCAACTCGATTCCAAAAACACTGGTGGAGAGAAGTTTTAAAAGCCATTCAGGGAAAAAACTAACAAGAATCTATGGAAATTCAGGCAAGCACTCAGGGAACTCCTTTTGGTTGTCATGTTGTCATGGGAGAGGAGACCTGAAGGAGCCGGAGAGACTGAGTGGCAGTGCCTGCAGGTATCTGAGTATGTGCTGCCTGACACTGAGAATAGGAGTCTGGCTCTGGCCCTGAAAGCTTAGCAAATCCCCATCATTTGTGACTGCTCTATTTTAGTAGGCCTTATTGAATAGTACAGTTACATTGAGGGGGGAAAAGTAGGTGTTTATCAAGGGAGGAGGTGACTCAGCACTCCTGAATACTGTTGAACAGAGTGTTCAGAAGTGTCTGGTTCAACATAATACTTAATTAACCTTATTAACATCGATGGGCACCATCCACCTGTCAAGACAAGCACAGTAAATGCACACTAACAGGCATAACTGGGCCCGAATGAGACAGAGAAGCTTCACTCTCAGTTAACTTTGTTGGAGTGAGAGAATTGTCTTCTTAGGAAATGACTCTATGGGAGTATTGGTGAGGTGTGGGTGGGGAGTGTCAGGCTTGTGATCAAGGACCTGGGCCACTCCCAGCATGCCACACAGTCCTTTCCCACTCTACTCCCCTCACCTTTGTGATGGGGACAATAAGGCTTATCTTCAAGGTGTCTCAGAGGAAGCCATGCTAATGTAGGCGAGTGCCTGGCATACAGGAGTCCCTAAAGTGGAATGCATCTTCCCCACATCCGATTAAGAACAAATCTTAATTTTTCCTCATCCATTCAATGCCTGTCCTCTAATGTTTTTCTTGACAGAACTGCATTTCCTGGTTTGGAGAGATACTGGAGCCATGTGTATTTGCTCTGCCGGGCAAATCCCCAGTTACAGGTGGTATAAGGGTGAGGAATAGCAGTGATTGACTAACCTGGGGCCAGCTCTGCAACTCAGTGCTCTTTTCACCTCTTTGACCTTTCATGTACTAGATTTCTTGTTATCTTAGATGGTAGTTGCTGAGGGCACAGATCTGTAAGCTGTTCTAAAATCTTGCTACTTAACGTGTGGCCCATGGGTCAGCAGAGTAGTTGTTGCTGGTGTTTGTGAGGAATGTAAGATCTCAGACTTCTGAGTCAGAATATGTTATAAGGTCCCTGGTTTTCTCTCTGTACATTAACATCTGAGCAAACAAACTTCCTAATACCCTCCCTGATTGGAAATGTAGTAAAATAAATTCTATTGATAAGTACCCTTCTGGGAGTGGTGGGGTAGTGGATGGGATACATAGTTTAGGGGGGTGTCAAACTCATTTTCACTGGGAGCCACATCAGCCTCGAGGTTGCCTTCAAAGGGCTGAAATAATTTTAGGATTGTATAAATGTAACTACTGCTTAACTGTTAAGGAGTTGAAATTACACTTGGCCCTTTTCATTGTGGCATGGCTCTCACTGTTAGGAAGAATTTCTTTTTCTTAATATATTTCCTGGAAGCTAGTGCTATGTTAGTCCTTCAATGCAGATGAAGAGGTCAGATCTTGGTTTTACACGGCAGATCGCCAGGTATTTGCAGGCAGGCGTGCTATCTCAGAGACATGTGTCTTCCAGACTTTACATGTCCTTTGCTTCAACAATTCTTAGTATGGCATAGTCTCCTGGACTGCTGTAACAACACTTTCTTCAAATCCCACCAGTCTACTTCTAGACCTCATAGAGTATGGTAGCTCTTAGATGGACCAATTGTCCTTAGGCTGACCCTCAGTGCAAGCTAGAGTAGGACTGATCCCTCTGTATGGAATCTTTTTTTAAAAAAAATATTTTATTTATTTCTCTTCAGAGGGGAAGGGAAGGAGAGAGGGAGAGAAATATCAATGTATGGTTGCCTCTCATGTGTCCCCCACTGGGAACTGGCCTGCAACCCAGGCATGTGCCCTGACTGGGAATTGAACCGCGGTTGTTTGGTTCACAGGCCTGCACTCAATCCATTGAGCTACACCAGCCAGGGATGTATAGAATCTTTTAATTATATTTACTTACATTAACTTTTCTGACTCTCATAGCAGTCATGCCGTTGA
The DNA here is from genome assembly GCA_004027735.1 of Carollia perspicillata. Taxonomy (NCBI): domain Eukaryota; kingdom Metazoa; phylum Chordata; class Mammalia; order Chiroptera; family Phyllostomidae; genus Carollia; species Carollia perspicillata. Next base: position 18,339 of record PVKM010004626.1, read on the forward strand.
CTTACTGAGCTTATGGTTGAGTAAAGCATCTACAATAAAGAGGGCTTCCCTACATTGTACCTCTCTATCCTGTTGTTTTTGTGGGCCTAAAAGCAACATTTAATTATAAATAGTTCTGGTCCCATGTTTCTGCCTGTCAAGATCTTTTGGAATCTGATTACATTGTTCCCATCACCCAACAGCTTCAGGTCATCTACCAACACAAATCTTCCTCCTGCATCTGTATCTATGGTCTATGATAAAATGTGCTGGACAGAGCCCTGTGGCTCCCCACTGGAACCTGGTTTGACTCTGGTCCTTAAACAGTATCTCTGGGTGATCATTCAACAGTTATCACTCCATCATTTTACATTAGCATCTACCTGATATTTCACTTTCTTGTCCGCAGGAACAACAGGAAGGCTTTGGAAATGAAACACATGTGGAATTTGAGTCTACTGGATTACTACCATTTCCTGACCTAATAACTATCAAAAAGTGACCTAAAAGCCAGTATGACTTGCTTTGTTCTTGTTAATCCTATGCTGGTTTCTTGTGGTCATTTTGCTGTCAGCATTTGCCCCAGATTGGTTGTTGACTCATTTCCCTAATTTTTCACAATTCCTCAAAAACTATAAAAATGAATAAGCTATTTTTCTCTATATATATATTCTGGGTGTATTTTATCTAGGTCAGGACACAACAGTGTCTTCTGATCTTTTCACTAATTTTGCTTTCTGCTACTTCTTGCCTAATTTTGTTGTATCCTTTTCAATATGAAGGTCATTTTCCTTCACAGTGAAGTAAAAATTAAACAGCAATTGAAGGACGTGACTTTATCTGAGTCATTTCTCAACACTGCACTAACAGTGACATTATCTGCCTTGATCTTCTTTTTGTCCCAATCATATTTTAAAAGGGCCCCCAAATTATTGTTGTTGTTATTGTTATCATTACTACTACTACTACTTTTGGTAAGAATAAGTTAATCCTGGGCAATCAGCTGTCCTGACACTCTTCTTAAAGTTTGAGCCATTTTCCTACATTTATTGTAGGTAACATTCTTATCTATTTAAACTGTGTGTGATTTTTCAAAATCCAAGTCTACTGAGGGAAACTTTGTGTAGATGCCAGTTTGTACTTTTAGGAGCTTTCCAGCCCTGCTCTCCATCTGGTCAGGTGGCTTAAAGTAAATTATTACACTAATAGCACTTCCCCTCTTTCTATTTATCCTCACCCACATTTCCTAGACACCGTTCTCTTTCTAGTAAGACTGTTTTTTTTTTAATATAAGGTATACCCTTCTCATCACCATATCTGCTCTGAATCAAATGAGGATTCAGCAACAATTTCACAAGTATTTAACAAATATTTATAAGTGCTCACTACATGCCAGGCACTAAGTCTTGAGGATTTCTATAAGCATGGATGTAGTGCTCTGTGTCAGAACTTTTGGTAGACTGTGTTTATGACCCTGATGTGCGTCTGCATAGGTGGACACTGGAGGCCATCAACATCCTTTCTGATCCTCCTTCAGCATGCTTCCTCACATGGGTCACAAGGCATTTCTGGTACTTTTAGCAATCCTTCCATGTTGGAACTGCTACTCTCTGTAGTAAGGTTTCAAGGATTTATCTGGGTGCTTTTCCTCCACATTTAATTCAAAGTCTGACTTGTTGAAAAGTAATTTACCATATAAAATGCCATTTCTGGCCTACTAGAGTTGAACAATCTCATAAGAAAAAATGCTTTAAAATAGGAAACTTGCACCCATTGTATTCATCCTATACTTGTGGTCTGTGATTCTTCAACACTCCTGCACCTGAGAATCCTCTGGGGATCTTGCTAAGAATGCAGGCAGGGATCTTGATAAAGGCTGGGGATCTTTACAGGCATCTAGTGGTAGGAATGCACAATCTTGGCCTCATGGATCAGTGGTGTTGATGCCGGCTGTCATCTCTGCTTATTCCTGCTGGCCCTAGGCCCCACACCATCAGCACTTTGGATTGCTTTTGTCCATATTGTTTGTGTTTTTCCAATAGGCAGGTGGGTGGCTTTAGCCATAGGCTGCAAGTAGATTTTTTTACATCAGCCACAGAAGGAATCCTTAGTGTTCTGTGCTCCAGCTGCAGAGGGATTGGCTTTCCGTCTTGGCATGGGCCCATCTTCATCATCCACAGATCATTTGAGTCACTTTCCTTATCTCCTCTTGACATGGTTTTGAGCTCTTCTAGCTTCCTGGAACTCCATATTTCCTGGTTTCCACTTGCACACTTCCATCACTTTCTCTTATAACTATTCATCCTCTCAGAGAGGTCTTTTTCTTATATATTTGTTCCATTCCATTGGCCAGATCAATTATGTACCTATTACTGGCAAGTTTTGCCAAATTATTATCAAAGCTCTCCAAACAGACAGGTTGTAAAAACAATAGGCAGAAGGAGAAGAAGAACCTCCATGAATTTTAGGAAATTGTTTGTTTTTCCCTGTGTTTCAACCTTTGCTGTAAAAATCATCCTCTCACATAACTGCGGGAACCTGGGGTGTGTCACTGACACTGGTTTAAAGGCTTCAATATGGTCCACACACTTTTGGCCCAGGGTACCCATGTCATGACATTTATAGGGGTTGGCTAGACTTTAACTAAACACAGAATATATGTTGGTGTTAAGGAACTCAGTACTGATAAGACAATTGCAAAACATGCCCCTACAGAACAAGTATGCAGATTGCTTTAAACTTAAGTTAGATAGAGACATGACTAGCTCTGTAAATTAAACTTAGAAACCAAAAGGATCGTGAATGAACAGGTCAAATCAAACAGTAATTTCCAGAGGGCTTTTTTCTGGAGGTGGGTCCACAGAGATATGAACAGGCCCTGTGCCCCTCTTCCCACACCCCAGCCTTCTCTTATCTTCTTTCTCCTATCCCACATCCCTTCAAGCTTAGCATCAGCACTTTCAAGTGATTACCCACTAAATGACTTTCAGGATGCTGCTTATGAAAATGTAGAGAAATGCTCAGATTTTTCCTAGCTGTCATGCTTACTGACTTTAACATAGTTCCAGTGGTTGAGGCCCCATCAGAGCGCATGTGCTGACAAAGGTCTGACAAGATCCGACTTGGCCTGTAAAACACTCGTCATCATGTGCTGCCTGTGCTACCAACTCCTAGCTTGTGTGGGCTGCACTTTGCCTCTCCATTCTTCTGCATAGGTTCAGGCTCCTAATTTCATTTAATCACATTGGAGCTATTAGCAGGCACAGATGGGGGCAGGGAGAGGAGGTGATGGGAAAAATCTAATTTCCTGCTGCCATGGCTACAGATGTGAAACAAATCTGTGAACCTGTGATGGATCAGTCTCACTAAGGCTGGATTTAAATTATTAATAGTGGTGATAAATTCAGTGTTTCATCCCCAGGATCCTAAAGTGAGGGGTCTTTGGGCTTATTTGGGTAGAGGATTGAGCTGCCCACTGAAACCTTGCCAGACTGTCTCTGAGTGTCTCCCAGTTGTGGCCACAAAAGTTCACACTTAGGCTGGTTTTGACCGGTCCTGAGTCAGGTCTGGCTTTGACTGTACGCTGAGACAGAGTCTGGGGTCATCCAAACGGGCACCAGTCACTGTCCATGTGATTATCTGGAGAAGGCCCATCACCTTGGGGAATGGGTCTGTAATTGGGGAAGGAAATGGCCTGTGTCCATGAGGGAAATAGAGCCTGTGTTCACGAAGAAGAAGAACAGGAAGATTAATGAAGAGACAGAAAAAGACTGAAGAAGGTAATTGTGTCAGTGCTTTGCTGATGTTCTTTCTTTGAAAGGAGTCTGGATGGAGGAAGTTTGCTGCAGGACTAGTAGAACAGTTTAACTTCTTACCCAAAATACAACTTCAAATGTCACAGGAAGCAGTTCATACCCTCAGCATGAGAGATGATACTTAAGCCCTGATCTTTCACATACATGGAATGCATTCCTCCCCCAGCCCCCAGGGAGCCCAGCTGTGGGTGGGCAGCAGGTGCAGTTCCCCTTACCTTTGGTCTCATAGATGTATTCCGTCTGTGTGCCCTGGTCCTGCCAGGACAGAGATTCTCCATCATCCTTCATGAAGGATGTAGAAGGCTTCGTGACATAATAAGGAGACTTGCTAGCAGGTTCAAAGACGGGAGGAGGGATAGTGAAGAAGGTGGTCACCTGAGAGATGCCAGCAGGCAGGCTTCTGTCAGAGGGTAGGATGGGATTCAGTCAACTTCCAAACAGGGGCCAGGTAGGAACCCAGGGCTATGGCCTACTGGGAAGCTGGGGTGGTTATAGCTGCTCTCCAACTCCTATGGACTTCTGCCCATCCCAGATGGTGGTCACCACAAGGCAGAACGGACCAGATTGTGATCACAGAAAATAGGCCGATGTGCCGTTTTGGGCAGCAGAGCCCCATGTTGCCAAATGCCGCTTCACTTAGAGTGGGAGAATCTGTGGGTACCTTCAAAGGCCAATGGGCCAGGCTTCTATAATTGACTGTCCAATGTTCCAAAACATTCTCTGACTTTTCTGGTTCATTGCCCTGATCATTCTAGTTGCCCTTCCTACCTCATAGCTGTCTCAGACACAGTGGAAAAAAATACCAAGGTAGATGTCACAGTAGATTAACATCAAGCTCTGAGGTCTGTCTCCTCTGGTCTTCCTACTACAAATACTGCCATCATTGAGAAAAGTTTCTGCAGGGCCTGATGACAGGGTGTTGGGTGTGGGGTACAGACCCTGCTACCTGGTAGCTCATGATGAAAAAGGAGTACCCCAACCCACTGACTCACACTGTGTCTTTCCTTAGGAATCTCTGACTCTTAATTGGGGGCAAGAAACTGTAATTCAAAAGAATGAGAAGAAGGGTCTTTGGGGTGCTTTGGCCCTGAAGTCATCTCATGTAAACTGGCCCAAGAGTTGTAAGGGAAAATGTCCGACATATAAATGGGTGGAAACTATGGTTGGTAGAAAAACATAGACTTTTATGTCAGATGACCCAAGCTTAAATCTTGGCTCTTGCATGATAGTAGAGTAACTTTGGGTGATTTACTTAACTTCTGTGCCTCAGTTTTTGCATCTTTCTGAAAATCATACTTCCCCATAGGTGAGGACAAAATGAAGGTGGGGAAAATGTTGGCTGCTGCTATTCTCACAGGGGAAGTAAAAAGTTCAGTAGCCCTTCCTGAGACAGGTCATCCCCTGTCTGCATGAGGGCTCCTGGATACAGGAACAGGGAGCAGGTCAGGGGCTGCAGTCTGAAAGTGCTGGTGAAGTGGTTGAGGCAGAGAGGAGGAGCTGCTCTTTCAAGCCTGGAGACACCACCAGAAAGCTGTTCTCTTTCATTGTCTGTGGGTGTTACAGGTAGGTCTTGGGCCACTTCAAGGGCCCTGTGGGTGGGCCTGGGTCTGTGCTAGCCAGCAGGCTGGGGCAGAGCAGCTCTTCCTAGGATGTGCCATTGAAAGGGGACTTGGAGTTAAGCAGCAAGATGCTTGGGTCCTAGTCACATGACTGCAGGGGTCAAGAACTAGTGGACACAGGTGAGCTTTTTAGGTAAGTGTCAACTCTTGTCCTGCTCCAGACCTCAAGGACAGATCAGGAGCCTCTTGTGGACTTTCCCTTCTAGTGAGGTAATGCCTGTCCTACCTCACTCGCCAGGTGCCCACTGGGACCCAAAGAGATAATGCAAATCCTCAGGAAAGGACCTTGAGAAGTCGAAGCTGCCAACAGACGCAGGGATTATACTTAAGGTAATAGTGGCTCTGGTCATCTCCATCTCTGTGTACATTTACTTAGCACCCTCCACGCCATGACTGCCCCAGCCTGGGATGTTGCAGGGCCTTCTGGGGCACATGCCAGAGCTCTGCTGTGGCCTCAGCACCCATCAACCTGGGCTGACACCAGCTCCCTGGTCGATCTGCAATGGGGAGAGTACAAGGAGGAACCATGGGATCCCAGATCTCAGAGCTTTGACAGTTCCAGGCCTGCTTTAGCAGCTGCTTCAGAGTGGGGAAGGGGCCTGGCATATGCTTGTGGGACCTTCAGGGCATGCATGTGGAATGGGAGAGGGAGATTTACTATTTATAAGAGAGCCATGAAACTCTTCACTTGAACGCACTCCCCTTTCTCACCCCCTTTCTTAAAAAACACAAGTGTAACACTACTTTCCTAGAGGTTTGTGGAGGGTTCATTCTCTCAGCAACCTTGTGTTAGGAATATCCAGGGCCTATCTAAGCACTCCAGGGTCCAGACCTGAAATTTGGGGACCCAAGACAGAAGCAAATGGACAGACCCAGGTTAGGCCCTAGGACCTCTTTGATCACTGTGTTTTCCTCAGGGCTCTAGGAACAGAAAACCCACTCAGCTAAATTATGAAGAAAGAACAGTACAGGTGGGTGTGTTTGGAATAAAGCTGACCAGGAATCATGATTCTCATTCTAAGAATGCTAAGTTCCCATGTGGTGGCTCATGGAGCTCAGAATGGAGAATAAAATGGTCCTCAGCACTTACTTAGCATGTCCTGTGTACTAACCGCTGTTCTAAGTGGGCCCCATGAGTTAATACTCATTTAATTCTCACTTCAGCCCCATGAGGCTGAAGCTCACTATTACCATATTATAGATAAGAAAACCAAGGTACAGGAATACTAAGTGGTCACCCTATGGCATGCAGCTGGCAGGTGGAAGAGCTGAGACTGACAACCAGGCAGTGTGGCTCTGGAGTTCCTCTTCTCAATCAGTCTTTCCAATGGTCACTTCACTGTCAGGCCCCTTCACTGCCACATTGTGTAATACTCTGTGATTGTCAGTAGCTGAGGTGTTGGGGGCCTTTGAAAAGCCACTCCCTCTTACACGTTGCCTTAATGGGGGGCAATCATTTCAGATCCATGTTTCTGTGCCTCTAGAAGTGTGAAGCATGGAATGATGGGACCAGTAGAGAGCAGGAGTGGGGGCTGGGCCTAGCCAGGTCTAAGGATACCCCTGCATGGAGCCCTTAGTTCTCAAGTTGTAATCTGTTGCTTCCCAATGCGGCAGAGCTGGGAGTTTATCCCTGCTTCTGACCATAACCAGCTGGCCTTGTGCTTTCATCATATCTAGTGTCAGCCCACTTTCCAAGTAGAGAGAAATGATCAATTATCCTTTGGGAAGGGATTGTAGGGGCTGAGACTCAAGGACAAGTACTGTGAATCAGTAGCTGTCCCCCCTGCCCCCCCCACCTGCATTTAAGGCATTTTTATCATTTATTCCACAGACATGTTATTGACCATCTGGTGTGTGCCACGCTCTGTGGCAGTTTAATGAATACTCACTGAATGAGCATTTAGATTTTAGAAATATGCCTGAGCAAAGAAGATCGCAACTTCCTTTGGGAATTCATTAATCTCCTTAGTATAAGCACGTGGGGCCCTTTGCTCTCTCTTCCCGGTAGCCCCTGCACTTTCATCTCTGTAGTTCTAGGGCTCTGAGTTTGGAACCTGTCCCTCGCCCTGTGAGTGACTGGGTGGCAGAGGTGAGCAGTACTGAGAGGTCCTTTGTATGTGACTTCCTGAAGATGTCACCCTGATTGAACTCCTTCTTCCTCAAGGGACCTGTTCCCTGCACCTCTTTCCCCTCTCCCCACTCCCTGCCTTTGGAAATCTAAAGGCTCCTGAAGCATCATCCATAAGCATAAATTTCCACCAGATTTATCCAACAAGAAAACTGTTACCTTGTATTAAGATTAAGAAGGGTTTGTGATGAATAAGTCATCTTGAATTCTATTGGGAAAAAGAAGAGAAAGAAAATATTAGGAAAGAAACCCATCTTTCTTTCTAGTTAAAAAAGTTGTTAAGTATGTAATGCTGGGATTGGGGTGGAAATGCCTTGATTTATAATTTTCATTTTATTTTTACTGTTTCTTACAGTTGTCTCTCTAAATGGTTTCCTTTAGAAATTATGGGGTTGTAATTTTATAAAATCAAAGAAAACTCAAGAAGATAATTGTTATGCAATCATAATTTTGGAATTTCAAGTTTGCTGTATTAATCTTTCATTACAGGTGCTCTCTGTGTCACAGGATGAAGGATATCTGTGCAGAAGAAGTGACTGAGGTTCAGAGAATATAAACAATTAAAAACTATTTTTAATTTTGAAGAACTGTTTGTTTCATTTAATCACCTGTTTGCTTTGAATGATATGATATCAAGAATTTCATGTACAATTGAGATAAAATATGACATGAATTCTAGTAACGAGAATGGCACAGTGGAAATAGTAAAGAAATGAGAATCAGAAAACTTGAACTTGAAACTTACATGTTCAATACTTACACTTAACTTATTCATGTGACAGAGCATCACTGAGGATTATTACTTGGCTATTAAAATGATGTCTCCAAAAATTAAGCAACAAAAGCAAATATTGAAGTCACAATACTAATTTACAAAAGTAAAATTCCAACTTGTATATACAGTATGTTTAAAACAAGAAAAACAAAACAACAAAACAAGGACCACTAGCACCCAATATGAAAACACTAAGAATGGAAAGCACAGATTAAAAATCACTAAAATGTGAACTAGCTTTATTTATATTTTGATGTTGATATGTTGGGTGGTATTTTCCTACTTTTCAAATTTTCCATTAAAATGAACAAAGGTAGACTTTACTTCTCTTTGTGTCACTCTTCTGAGATTAAAGTATGCACACAATTTATTAAAAAGCATAAAAAATGATGGAAGGAGAAAGGAAAGGAGAAAAGAAAAGGAAGTTATCAGAAGAGAAAATAGAACTTTTCTTGTTTTTTCTAATTATTTTCCACAACCTTGGGGTAGTAACATACCCTCTTTCTAATTCCAGGTTCCTTGTTTGTGAAATGGCTGGGAGAATTAAAGGAGACAAAAATTGTGAAATACACTATATATACCCTATGCCATTGGACTATGCTCCCGACCTTCTTCAGGGCAAGTAGCACACAGAAAATGATACTGTTTGTATGGGAGAACAGTGAAGGCTGGAGGCAACTGCTACTGGGGCTCAGCAGCTCCCTCCCCCAGTTGGTGATTCAAAGCACACTGGTTGGGAAGCTCTGCCATAGTCTGTGAACCTTCTTGCTTGACAAGTTGGCTGGCCCTCCCATCCCTTATCAGTATATTTTATACCTTTCTTCTTAAATACACAATTTCTAGGTTGGAAATGGTCACCAGGAGACTCTCATTTGCAAATAGTAACTGAATTATAGCATTTAGGGGAGACAGCATTTGGAGCTGCTGAAGAGGAGCTATCGAGGGTAGACAAAATCAAATCTAGCAGAAACAGAATTTATCTAGGAAGGTCTAGGGTTCTAAAAAACAAAATGGGCCTCATTACAGTGTGTTTTCTTGTTCTATGGCAGCATGATAGTAACGTAGATCATGCTTCTTCCTTCAAGCAACTTCCTGCACCTTGTGAGGTCAGAAGAGTATTTTTACACCTTATAATTAATTGTATGGTGTGAGAGAGCTTGCACAGCATTTTCAGATATGTTCTTTTATTTAATTAGCTGTGAAGGAAGGTATTATTACACATAGAGAAACTGAAACTTAAGAGAATGTAAATGACATACAGGCCAAGGTCAAAGGCCTTACCATGTGCTGGATCTTCTGACTCTGACCCCACAGCATTTATACACAGTTTACAAAAACTATTTGCTACATTCTTGGAAGTCATATATGGTTATTGGTTATTCAGTGGCAATTGATGCTGAATTTATATTCAAGTTGCTCATCTAATTTTATTGGATATCCCCACAAACTATTGGGAAAAGAAGAGAGGGATGGGAGTAGTTAGTCTGTCCCTATCCCAATTTGTCTAGTGCAGTGGGAGCCTCTGAAATTTACCTGACTCTAGATAGTTGGGTTGGGGGCACAGATTCCTTGCACACTATCAGGAGTGTCCAACCTGTGGCCCATGGGCAACATGCAGCCCAGGATGGCTATGAATGCAGACTGACACAAAATTGAAAATTTATTTAAATTTTGTTTTTTTTTTTCTCATCAGTTTTTGTTAGTGCTTATGTATTTAATGTGTGGCCCAAGACAACTCTTCTTCCAGTGTGGACCAGAGACGCCAAAAGGTTGGACACCACTATGAGTTCATTGCATCTTCTCTTGTCTTTGTTATGTCCATTTCACAAAATGGGCAAATGTGGCCAGGGGAGGGGTGTAGACTACCCTTTACAAGGCAATGGTAGGAGAATATAAAATATAAAATAATAATAATAATAATAATAATAATAATAATAATAATAATAATGGCTTATACTTGAAGAGGCTTCAAAGGCTATGTGCCTGCTGTAGCTCATGATGCTTTATGTTATCTAACTCCTTTAATTTTCACAAACATCTTATAAGGTAGGCCAATTGTTATTCCTAACTATAAGTAAGAAAACCAAAACAGAGAGGTTAAGTAACCTGCCCCACCTTGTGTATCTAATAAGTGGAAGAGAGATGGCATTCAAATCTAGGCAGTCAAGCTCCTGAGAGAGCAGGAAAACAGCTCTTTGTGACAAACTTTTATATCTATCACCAAATAGACAAATAAATGCCACTTATGCTCTTCCCCCACACCTGATCCCTTGGCAAACATCACTAGTTGATGATGGCACTCCTTCCTGCTGAGCCCAAATGAGGCCTCACAATCCATCTTAATATAGTGCTCCACCACTCATCTCTAGTAACTAATCCATCAGCATGGGAGATAGAAGCCCATTTGTCATCTCTAGGGCTCATTTTATAGGCTCCAATTAATTCACAAAGTTGTTTTTAAGGATAAATGTGGGTGTGTGCATGCATGTATATATGTCTGACTGAAATGAATAAAATTTAACTGGATTCAGTTTGCATTTACTGAGCATCCGCTATATGGATAAGGAAGGCACTCTTGTTATGCACTGAGGCTTAAAACAATGGATAAACAAAGTTATGCTTTAAAAAGGAGACTATTCCACATAAAGAAATTTTGATGTAGAGACCCAAGATAGTGGAGGAGTAATTAGAAGCTACACTAACATCCTCCCAGGATGAATCTGGAATTACAACTAAGTTTTAGAGAAATCATTTTGAGTAACCAACTGAACATGAGCTGGAGAGAAGCTTTATAACCGTGGACAGACAGAAGAAATGACTTCATCACAATGTCCAACAGAGGAGATGCAAAAGAGCTGGTTTGGCTCTCATGGGCAGCAGCTGAAGTTCTGGAGGGATATTTCAGCAACTCAGGTGTTACCCCTGAGAAGTTTTGGGTATAAACCCCAAGCTGAGCTCCTGAGCCTACCGCACCAGAGCCAGAAAGGAACCCAGATAACTTCAGCTGTGAAAAGTAGTGGGATTTCTGTCTGCCAGGGAGAGAGAGAGAGAGAGAGATGTAGAGAGCCTCTTAAAAGGCCAACACACAAAATTACATTCCCAGCCACTTGCCCTGGGCTCTGGCAGATGGAGGGCACAGTGGACCAGAGATGCATGAGCAGAGTCTGTGGTTGATGGTTCTGGGGAGAGAACTGAGGGAACAACCAGCAGATGCCTATGCTAAGTCATTCCCCATACTGCAGAAGCCATTTTCCTTGGGCAGAGCATTCCCCTCCTAGTGGCATCGGCCTGAAGGGAAGCAATAGCCCTGCCCACAGGGGTTATTCTGCACCACACTGTGGAGCTTAAGCTGGACTGCTGTGTAAAGTGTGAGGCTCTATCACTGATTAACAACTAAGATGGAGCTCTGGGACTTTAGCTGGCCTTACTCCAGGCCCGGTGCTGGTAAAAGCTGGTTTTGGTTTATAGCCTGGTTCATTGCACACATAAACATGCCCAGCAGAGGGATCCACAAGCAGTAGCTCGCTAATAGCCCCAAACAGGTTGCCTAGGGCCAGTCACAATCAGCACCTGACAAAGGTCTGCCCCAGAGTATTTGTAGGTCTACCTAATATGTAGAAACAAACAAAAAGAGGCAACCAAAGAGTGAAAACAAATAAACAGGCCCCAAATGAAAAAACTAGAGAATTCTCCAGAAGAAGAACTAGATGAAGTTGAGGCAAGCAATTTATGAGGTAGATAGTTTAGAGTAATGACTACAAGGATATTCAGCAGCATGAAAAATGACATAGAAACCATAATAAAGGACCAGTCAAAATGAAGAATACAATATCTGAAATAAATAATACCCTGGAGGGAATAAACAGTAAGTTAGATGAAGCAGAGGATCAAATTAGTGATTAGTAAGACAAGGTAGAAAAAAAATCTAAGCAGAACAACAAAAAGAAAAAAAGGATCGCATAGGAAACATTTTGGACAATGTGAAGTGCAACAACATCTGCGTTATAGGAATACCAGAAAAAGAAGCGAGTGAATAAGGGATCAAGAACCTATTTGAAGAAATAATGACTGAATTTTACCTAATCTGGTGAAGGAAAAAAGTCACACAAGTCCAGGAAGATCACAGAGTCCCAAACAAGTTGGACTCAAAGAGGCCAACACCAAGACACATTATAATTAAAATGTCAAGGCTAAAAGACAAAGAGAGAATCCTAAAAGCTGGGAGAACATGGCAGGTAGTTGCATACAAGGGAGCAGCAATTAGACTGGCATCTGATTACTCAACAGAAACATTTCAGGCCAGAAGGGAGTGGCGTGAAATATTCAAAGTGATAAAAAGCAAGGACCTACAACCAAGGCTACTTTACCCAATGAAGCTATCATTTAAATTGAAGGAGAAATAAGGAGCTTCCTAGACAGGAAAAAACTAATGGAGTTTGTAATAACAAATCAGTACTGCAAAATGTTAAAGGATTTGCTTTAAGAAGAAAAAGAGAAAGAAAAAAAAAAGAGGAAAAGAGTCTAACAAAATAGCACTACATACATATCTATCAATAATCACCTTAAATGTAAATGGATTAAATGCTCCAACCAAAGAATATAGGGTAGCTGAAAGGATAAGAAAACAAGACCCATATATATGCTGCCTCCAAGAGATCCATTTCAGATTGATAGATACACTCAGACTAAAAGTAAAGGGATGGAAAAAATATTTCATGCAAATGGAAAGAAAAAAAAAGCTGGGATAGCAATATTTATATACAACAAAATTGACTTTAAAACCAAAGCTATAGCAACAGACAAAGGACACTACATAATGATAAAGGGAAAAAATCCAACAAGAGGATATAACTCTAGTAAGCATTTATGTACCCAATATAGGAGCACCTACATAAGTAAAGTGAATCTTAATGAGCATGAAGAGAGAGATCAACAGAAATACATAGTGGGGGATTTTAACACTACATTGACTCTAATGTTACATCTTCCAGACAGAAAATCTACAAGGAGACAGTGGCCTTAAACCACACACTAGATTGAATGGATTTAATTGATATCTTCAGAGTATTTCACCCCAAAGCAGCAGGATATACATACTCTTCAAGTGAACATGGAACATTTTCTAGGGTAGGCCACATGTTGGGACACAAAACAAGTCTCAATAAATCTAAGAAGATTTAAATTGTATCCAATACCTTCTCTGATCACTATGAAACTAGAAATCAATCACAAGAACACTGAAAAGTGCACAAAGATATGGAAGCAAAATAACATGTTATGAAAAAATGAATGGGTCAATATAGAGATCAAAGAAGAAATCATAACATACTTTGAAACAAATGAAAATGAGGACACATCAACCCAAAATCTGTGGGACACTGGGAAAGCAATCATAAGAGGGAAATTCATAATATTACAGGCCTATCTCAAAAGACAAGAAAAAACACAAATATACAAACTAAGTTCATACTTAAAGGAACCTGAAAAAGAACAACAAGCAAAGTCCAAAGTGAGTAGAAGGAAGAAAATAGTGAAGATTAAAGCAAAAATAGATGAAATAGTCTAAAAAATGATTAAAAAGATCCATGAATCCAACAGTTGGTTCTTTGAAAAGATAAACAGGATTGACAAACCTTTAACCAGACTCAAAAGGAAAAAAAGAGACAGGACCCATGTAAATAAAATAAAAAATGAAAGAGGAAAAATAACAACTGAAACCAAAGAAATACAAAGGATTGTAAGAAAATATTATGACAACAAACTGGACAACTTGGACAAAATGGATAAATTCCTAGACACATACAATCCTCCAGAACTAAGGAAGAATCAGAGAATATGAATATACAGATTATACATAGTGAAATTGAAACAGTATATTAAAAACTTCCAACAAATGAATCCCTGGACTAGACGGCTTCACAGGTGGTTTTACCAAACATTCTGAGAAGAACTAACATCTCTCCTTCTCAAACTATTTCATACAATTTAAGAGAAGAGAAGCCTTCCCAACTCATTTTACAAGGCCATCATTATCCTAATTCCAAACCAGATAAACACACTACAAAGAAAGGAAATTATAGGTCAATATCCCTGATGAACATAGATGCTAAAATCCTCAACAAAATATTAGCAAACCAAATACAGTAATACATCAAAAAAATCATACACCATGATCAAGTGGGATTTATTCTGGGAATGTGAGGTTGCTACAACATTCACAAAACAGTAAGTGTGATTCACCACATAAACAAAATGAAGGCTAAAATTCACATGATCATATCAATAGATGCAGAAAAAGCATTTGATAAAATCTAGCACCCATTTATGATTAAAAACTCTCAGAAAAGTGGGAATAGAGGGAACATACCTAAACATAATAAAAGCTATATATGACAAACTCACTGTCAACATCATACTCAACAGTCAAAAACTACAAGCATTTTCCTTGAGATCGGGAGCAAGACAGGGATACTCACTTTCATCTATCAGTCCTAGCCACAGCAATCACACTAGAAAAAGAATGAAAGGCATTCAAATAGGAGAGGAAGAAGTAAAACTTTTTATTTGTAGATGACATGATGCTGTACACAGAGAATCCCAAAGATTTCCCCAAGAAACTACTAGAACTGATCAATGCAGTCAGCTAAGTGGCAGGATACAAAATAAATATCCAGAAATTAGTAGCATTTTTATATGCCAATAACAAACTAACAGAAAGGGAAATTAAGAAAATAATCCTGAGTTCCAGCCAAGATGGAGGCATAGGTGGAAACACTGTACCTCCTCTCACAACCAAGATTAAGGACAACAAATATTTATAAACAATAACACAACCAGAACACAGAAAATTGAACTATGGAAGTCCGACAAACATTCAACCAGACTGGTAAGAGGGGCAGACAGCGGAGAGGGAACGCGGCAGGAAAATATGGTGGCTGCCAGGCTTGGGAGTGCCGGGCAGCATAGGTGGCGTGGAGCTTGCAGACCCCAGACATGGGGAGGAGACGAGCAGAGCACACAGGGCATGTAGGGCAGTTGGTCAACCGTGGACACACATTCCCGTGCAGATAAACTAGGCAAGAGCCGGCAGTGAGACAGACTGCACAGCACAGGGCCCCAGCAATGGGCAATAAAGCCTAAAAACACTGATTGAAAAGGTGCTGGCAGAGGCTCCCAGCCTCACAGGAGAGGTCCCCAGGGAGGCCCGCAAGGTTCCGGAGTGCATAGGCCCTCTCACCTGGGAACCAGCGCCAGGGGGGCCCGGTTTTCTTGTGGGAGGCAGCAGAGGGGATGCAAACTCGAGAGAGTGCGAACAGGCGCCGTTGTTCCCTCTCTGACCCCGCCCCCACAGACAGCATCACAACTTGGCGACTAGGCTGCCCCACCCTGGTGAACACCTATGGCTCCACCCCTCATACGCAACAGGCGCCACCTGACCAAAAAATGACTCAAACAGAAGAAAAGCTCAGAGTCCCAGAGCCAATACTTTTAAGCAAGCAAGAGATAGCCAACCTATCAGATGCACAGTTCAAAGCACTGCTAATCAGGATGCTCACAGAATTGGTTGATTTTGGTTGAAAATTAGATGAAAAAATGAAGGTGTTCATAAGTGAAATGATGGAAAATGCACAGGGAACCAGTAGTGATGGGAAGAAAACTGGGACTCAAATCAATGGAATGGACCAGAAGGAAGAAACAAACAACCAAGCAGAAAAGAATGAAGGAAAAAGAATTTTAAAAAATGAGGAGAGGCTTAGGAACCTCCAGGACATCTTTAAACGTTCCAACATCCAAATTATAGGAGTACCAGAAGGGGAAGAGGAAGAGCAACAAGTGGAAAACTTATTTGAACAAATAATAAAGGAGAACTTTCCCAATTTGGCAAAGGAAATAGACTTCCAGGAAGTTCAGGAAGCTCAGAGAGTCCCAAAGAAGTTGGATCCAAGGAGGAACACACCAAGGCACATCATAGTTACATTAGCCAAGATTAAAATGAAGGAGCAAATTCTAGAAACAGCAAGAGATAAGGGGCTGGTTATCTACAAAGGAGTTCCCATCAGACTGTCAGCTGATTTCTCAAAAGAGACCTTACAGGCAAGAAGGGGCTGGAAAGAAGTATTCCAAGTCATGAAACACAAGGACCTACATCCAAGACTGCTCTATCCAGCAAAACTTTCATTTAGAATGGAAGGGCAGATAAAGTGCTTCTCAGATAAGGTCAAGTCCAAGGAGTTCATTATCACCAAGCCCTTACTATATGAAATGTTAAGGGGACTTACCTAAGAAAAAGAAGATAAAAATACAAACAGTAAAAGGACAGCAAATTCACAGTTATTAACATCCACACCTAAAACAAAAGCAGACTAAGCAGTCACCTAAAACAGGAGCAGAGCCACAGAAATGGTGGTCCCATGGAAGGTTAGCAACAGGGAGTGGGAGGAGAGGGTGGGGAGAAGGTACAGAGAATAAGTAGCATAGACAGTGGGGAGAAAATAGACAGGGAGAGGGCAAGAGTAGTGTGGGAAATGTAGAAGCTAAAGAACTTATGATACATGGACATGAACTAAAGAGGGGGAGTGTGGGTGGGAGGGGTTGTGCAGGGTGGAGGGGAATGAAGGGTGGAAATGGGAGAACTGTAATGGCATAATCAATAAAATATATATAAATAAAAAAAGAAAATAATCCCATTCATGATTGCTTCAAAAAGGATAAAATACCTAGGAATAAACCAATCAAGGATGTACATGGGTATTTATAAGACACTGAAGAAAGAAATGGAAGAAGATAACAAATAAATGGAAGCACAAGCAGTGTTCATGGATAGGAAGAATTAACATCATTAAAATGCCATGTTACCCAAAACAATCTATAGATTCAATGCAATTCTTATCAAGATTCCAAAGACACATTTCACAGAACTAGAACAAATATTTCAAAAATTTATATGGAACTACAAAAGATCTTGCATAGCAATAGCAATCCTAAGAAAGAAGAAGAAAGTTGGAGGAATCATGCTACCTTATATGAAACTATAATATAAGTATATAGTAATCAAAACATTGTGATACTGGCAAAAAACAGACACATGGATCAATGGGACAGAATAGAGAGCTCAGAAATAAACCCACAACTTTATAGTCAATTGATATTCAATAGAGGAAGCAATCACATACAATAGTCTAATGATAGTTTATTCAATACATGCTGTTGGGCAAACTGGACAGATATGGGCAGAAAAATGAAGCTAGACCACTTTCTTACACATCACACAAGAATAAATTCAAAATGGATCAAAGACTTAAATGTTAGACCTGAGGGCTCCTGGCCAAGATGGAGGTGTAGGTAGATGCACTTTGCTTCCTTGCACAACCAAAAGAAGGGTAACAACCAATTAAAAAAAAAAAACAAGAACTGCCAGAAAATTGAACTGTATGGAAGTCCAAAAATTAAGGAGTTAAAGATGAAACATTCATGCAGACTGGTAGGAGGTGTGGAGATGGGCAGCCAGGGCAGAGAGGACACATAGCAAGGCAGTGGCTGGTGGGCCAGCAGGTCCCACATTTGCATGTAGATAAACTGGGAGGAACAAATGGGGAGTGAGATAGACTACACAACCCAGGGTTCCAGCGTGGGAAAAGAAAACTTCCAAAACTCTGGCTGTAGAATTCTATGGAGGCTGCAGTGGCAGGAGACTCTCCCAGTCTCACAAGAGTCCATTGCAGGGGCTCACAGCATCCTAGACATACACAAACTCAACCTCTTGGGAATCAGCACCAGAGAGGTGCAATTTGCTTGTGGGTAGTGGGAGAAGTGACTGAAAGCATGGTGAGAGCCAAGCAGGTAGCATTTTTCCCTCTGTGATCCCTCCCCCACATACAGTACCAGAACACAAGTGAAGAAGGTTGTTCCGCCCTGGTGAATACCTAAGGCTCCACCTCTTACAACATAACAGGTGCACCAAGATAAAGAAATAGGACCCAAATGAAATAACAGATCAGAATTTCAGAAACTGAACTAATGAGGAGATAGCCAACCTATCAGATACAGAGTTCAAAACACTGGTAATCAGGGTGCTCACAGGAATGATTGAGTATAGCTGCAAAATAAAGGAAGAAATGAAGGCTACACAAAGTGAAATAAAGAAAAATATACAAAGAACCACCAGTGGTAGGAAGTACTGGGACTGATATCAACAATTTGGAACAGATAAAGAAATAAACATTCAACCAGAACAGAATGAAGAAACAAGAATTCAAAAATATGAGGAGAGGCTGAGGAACGTCTGGGACAACATTAAACATTCCAACGTCCAAATCATAGTGGTACCAGAAGTAACAGAGGAAGAGCAAGAAATTGAAAACTTACTTGAAAAAATAATGAAGGAAAAACTTCCCCAATCTGGTGAAGGAAATAGACATGCAAGTCTAGGAAGCTAGAAGAGTTCCAAAGAAGGTGGACCCCAGGTGGAGCACACCAAGACATACCATAATTAAACTGCCAAAGATTAAAGGAGAAATTCTTAAAAGCAGCAAAAGTAGATGGTTACTTCCAAAGGAGTTCCCATAAGACTATCAGATGATTTTTTTTACTTTTTAAAAATTGTTGTTCAATTACAGTTGCATCCATTCCCCCCCCCCCACCGACCCTCCCCTGACCCCAGCCATCCCCACTCTTTCCCCTGATCCCATCCCCTACCTTGGTTTTGTCCATGTGCCCTTTGGAGATGTTGCTGAAAACCTTTTCCTCTTTTTCCCCCATTATCCCCTTCTGCTTCCCCTCTGGTTACTGTCAGATTGTTCTTAATTTCAATGTCTCTGGTTATATTTTGTTTGCTTGTTTGTTTTGTTGATTAGGTTCCACTTATAGGTGAGATCAAATGGTATTTGTCTTTCACTTCTTGGCTTATTTAACTTGGCATAATGTTCTCCAGTTCCATCCATGCTGTCACAAAGAGTATAAGCTTCTTCTTTCTTTCTGTTGCACAGTATTCCATTGTGTAAATGTACCATAGTTTTTTGATCCACTCATTTACTGATGGGCACTTAGGTTGCTTCCAGCACTTGGCTGTTGTAAGTTGTGCTGCTATAAACATTGGTGCCATGTCATCTCCAAGCCATGTCATCTGGCAAGGTGGGATTGAGCTCAAGGAGATTGTCTCCCAAGGAGAGAATGTGGCATACGTAAAGGGACGAAAATTGGCTGTACTATTTTTGTGATTATTATCTTGCTGCTAATCATTGGCACCGTACTGTGCTTGCTTGTTTTCATAAAAACCACTCGCGGGGAAGAGACTATTCAAGGGGAACCAGTGACATTTCCCAAGGGACTGCCTGAGAAGATGGGAGAATACCCTCCAACTTCTATATTATAACGAAATATAATCAAACTAACATGTACTGTGGTGAGGGTGATTTCCAAGAGACGTCAACTAAATTCCCAGTAATTCCTAAAAATTCCAGACACATCAACACAGTAGTTCATGAGTTATTGAAGAAAATTCCCATGACCATTCCTACTAGTGAGTTACTTAAGGATATACAGAAAGAAGCGTTATTAAGAAATCTCCCCACTCTGACCCCCGAGTAGAGAAATTAGTCCAGGGAAAACCAACATGTAAGCCCCTACCAACAGTCATGGGACTTTATGGTTCTGCTTATTTAATCAAAGGAAGGTTATAGTATCCACTTAAAGGGAGAAAAATCCCCCAAAGTTTCCCAAACCCAGTGACCCTCCCTTCCCTTACAAGAGTGTATAATAAATAGAGAGTTAGAATAGTAAATATTAAGGGACAACATGTACCTTACAAAAGTCTTAGTTTCAGAGAATGCTTGGCATGGGCAAAACCTCCCTAGTGTGTACTAACTAAGAAACAAAAGGTTTCTATAGTAAAGCAGTTACTAAGACCCGTTGATGAGGAACTAAAATACTGTTGCTAACCGAAACTTAAATACAAGCCAAAAATATAATTGAAACATCGATCATATTTAATGTCAAAATATTTTCCTTGATATTATCAATTGTCACCAGACTTTAAATTGTATGATTAATTCTAAAACTGACCCACTTATGCAAAAAGCTGTAACTGCAAAGTGCTAATCTCTGCCAAAAATAAAAATATAAAATATTACTTTCTGTGCAATAAAACAGAGCAGAATTTCACCGTTCTTTGAGTCGTGTCGTTATTCTGTCTCTCATCGCCATTGCCTTACCCACCTTTCTTTCGAATTGGTGTTTCAGAGTTCTTAGGACATAATCCTAGCAGTGGAATTGCTGGATCAAAAGGCATCTCCATTTTTAGTTTTCTGAGGAAATTCCATACTGTTTTCCACAGTCGCTGCACCAGTCTGCATTCCCACCAACAGTGAACTAGGGTTCCCTTTTCTCCACAACCTCTCCAACACTTGTTGTTTGTTGCTTTGTTTATGATGGCCATTCTCAATGGTGTGATGTGGTGTCTCATTGTGGTTTTAATTTGCATCTCTCTGATGGCTAATGATACTGAGCACCCATTCACATGTCTCTGGGCCCTCTGAATTTCCTCAGAGAAGTGTCTGTTCAGGTCCTTCACCCGTTTTTAGATTGGGTTGTTTGTCTTCCTGGAGTGGAGTCATGTGAGTTCTTTGTATATTTTGGAGATCAATCCTTGTCCAAGGTATCATTGGCAAATATGTTTGGTTCTCTTTTCATTTTAATAATGTTTTCTTTAGCTGTGCAGAAGCTTTTTATTTTGATGAGATCCCATTTGTTTATTCTTTCCTTTATGTCCCTTCCTCTAGGGGACATACCGGTGAAAATATTGCTGTGTGGAATGTCTGAGATTTTCCTGGCTATGTTTTCCTTGAGGACTTTTATGGTGTCACAACTTATATTTAAGTCTTTTATCCACCTTGAATTCATTTTATGTATGGTGTAAGTTGGTGCTCGAGTTTCTTTTTTTTTTGCATGTAGCTGTCCAGATCTCCTAGCACCATTTTTTTGAAGAGGTTATTTTTACTCCATTTTATACTTCTGCCCTCTTATGCTTCTGATCCCTGATCATAGAGACTTGGGTTTATTTCTAGGCTCTCTATTCTGTTCCATTGGTGTATGTGTCTGTCTTATGTCAGTACCAGTCTGTTTTGATTATAGTGGTCTTGTAATACCATTTGATATCAGGTATTGTGATCTCTCCTACTTTGTTGTTCTTTCTCAAAATTGTTGTGGCTATTTGGGGTCATTTATGGTTCCATATAAATTTTTGAAATGTTTGCTCTATATCTGTGAAATATGTCATTGGCACTTTAATAGGGATTGTGTTGAATCTATAAATTGCTTCAGGTAGTATGCACATTTTGATGATGTAAATTTTTCCAATCCATAGACATCAAAAAAGACTTTACAGGCAAGAAGGTGCTGGTAATGAGTATTCAAACTCATGAAAGGTGAGGATCTACATCCAAGATTACTCTACCCAGCACAGCTATCATTTAGAATGGAAGGCCAGATAAAGAACTTCCCAGCCAAGAATGTACTAAAGGAGTTCAGTATCACCAAACCATTATTATATGAAGTCCCTTATCTAAGACAAAGAAGAAGATCAAAAGTGTGAACAGTAAAACAACAACAAACTCACAACTTTCAACAAGTGAAACTAAAAAACAAAACATAAACATAAACAAACTAAACAAACAAGTAGAACTGAAGAGAGTCACAGAAGTGGAGATCACATTGAAGGTTATCAGTGGGGAGTAGGAATGGGAAGAATGGGTGAAAAGGTACAAAGAATAAGGAGCATAAATGGTAGGTACAAAATAGATAGGAGGATGTTAAGAATATTATAGGAAATGGAGAAGTCAAAGAACTTGCCTGTATGACCCATGGACATGAACTAATGGGGTGGAATGCTGGAGGGAGGGGAGTGCAGGGTGGAAGAGGATAGAGGGGAGCAAAAATGGGACCAATGTAATAGCATAATCAATAAAGTATACTTACAAAGTAAATGTTAGACCTGAAACAATAAAAATCCTTCAAGAAAATATAGGCAGCAAAATCTTGAACATTGCTTAGACATAGCAATATATTATTGACTATATCTCCCCAGGCAAGGGAAAAAATAAACAAATGGGATTACGTCAAACTAAAAATTTTTACACAGCAAAGGAAAACATCAGCAAAATAAAAAGACAACCCACTGAATGGGAGAACATATTGCTGATACATCTGATGCAGGCATGTCCAACCTGTGGCCCGTGGACTACATTGGGCCTAGGATGGCTATGAATGTGTCCGAACTCAAAGTTGTAAGTTTACTTAAAACTGTTTTTTTGATCATCCATTTTCATTTGTGTTTGTGTGTTTAATGTGTGGCCCAAGACAACTCTTCTTCTTCCAGTGTGGCCCACAGATGCCAAAAGTTTGGACACCCCTGTAAAGGGTTACTATCCAAAATTTATAAAGAACTTACAAAACTCAACACCAAAAAAACAAATAACCCAATTAAAAAATGATTGAAGGACCTGAATAGACACTTCTCCAAGGAGAACATATGGATGGCCAATAGATGTGAAAAGATGCTCAACTTCACTAATCATCAGAGAAATGCAAATTAAAACCACAGTGAGATGTCATCTCACACCTGTCAGAATGCCTATAAATAAATCAACCAATAACAAGTGCTGGCAAGGTCATGAAAAAAGAGGAATGCTTTTGCATTGTTGGTGGTTATGCAGATTGGTGCAGCTATTGTGGAAAGCAGTATGGAGATACCTCAGATAATTAAAAGTGGGTCTGCCTTTTGACCCAGTGATTCCACTTCTGGGAATATATCTGAAGGAACCCAAAACACTAATTCGAAAGAACATAAGCACCTCTATGTTTATTGCAATATTATTTACAATCGCCTAGTTATGGAAGCAGTCCAAGAGTTCATCGGTATCTGAATGTATAAAAGAACTATGGTACATTTATACAATGAAATACTTCTTTGCCATAAAAAAGAAAATTTTACCCTTTGCCCGACAGTATGGATGGACCTGGATGACATTATGCTGAATGAAATAAGCCTATCAAAGAAAATGAAATACCATATGATTTCACTCATATGTGGAATCTAATGAACAAACTGAACTAACAAGGAAAATAGAGACAGATTCATAGAGAGCAGGATGACAGCTAAGGGAGGATTGTTAGGGGGTGGAGGGATTGAGCAAAAAGGAAAAAGGACTCACAGATATGGACAAAACTGTGGTGATTGTGGGGGTGGTGGGAGTATAAGAAGACTACATAGTAATGGAAAAAATACAATAAATTTTTTAAAAAAGATATTTTGATGTATATTCTTTAAAAAGTTGAGAATCCTCTTGTAAACCTTTTGTATAATGGGTTTTCATAGATAAAGACACTCTTCCCTGTGCCTTTACAGGTATTTTAGTATTCTCCTACAGTTTTTCAGTGCCTCTCCAGTTTTTCCTGGCAAGGCGTTTATTTTCAAAGCTCTTGCTTTATACACAGTTCTATTTTTCACAGCATTGTATTTGTGTTACTATAGTGGGTAATATGTTTACAAAGGTTAGTGCATAGAGGCGGCATGTTAAGAATGCTTGATCCATACTGTGCAAAAGAAATGGCCTGAATCTTATTTTTTAGTATTAAAACTATACTTGGTACTTGATCAGCAGGGATATTAGGACTCTGAGAAGGAACTTAATGGTAGAGGCACACAGAAGAGGGTTTCCCAGCAATACAAAAATTATCTCTTCAATGCCCCAACTAAATATCCACGAGGGTCATAGGAATCAATGCTGATAAATCTGATTTGATGAAAAAGTACATAAAGGTGAAATGTCTCTGCGGCTGCATAGAGCACCCAGTTTTTAGGATATAGGTTGTGTGTAATCAGAAGGAGATTTAAAATTCAAGCTGCCTGAGACGCTTGTAGTTGGTAGCTGAACTGGATCCAGAAAAATAATTTAGTTCTATTGTACTTGCCAGTCAATATTAAGATACTGCCCATGACCTAGACTTTTTAACTGTCTGTAACTAGTTGGATATGGCCCTGCAGCCATGACTTCAAGGGATGACATCATATGGGCTTACAAGTGAATGCATGTCAACCACATCTCACAACAGCATAAGGAGACCACTGACAAGTAACAAAACCCAACTTAGACAGAAGTTGCCAATTGCAGAAACATTATTGGAAAAATGTCAGCTTGGGATGAGAGGAATAACTCCAAAGTTAAATGAGTATTTAACTAATGAGGTAAGATGATGCCTTCCAGAGGCCAAATAGGCACCATTAGAAGCATACTAGTGTCTGTTGACCTAGCAACAGATTGCGGGAATGTATTGTAGGAAATAATTAGAGGTCACTAATACAATTAGCTCTAAGGATGTTTTTCAAAGTGCTGTTTAAAGAAGTAACAAAAATCAGAAGCAATGAATGATCTATAACAGGGGATCAATTAAACTGTTATGGCTTGTATTATACAATTGCATTATACAATACAATGCAATACAGCCATTAAACAATTTGTAGATAACTTAATAAATGAGATGATATTCATATAGTAGGTAACATTTATATATAATTACAATATATAAGTATATAAATAAATGTATGTTAAAAAAGAAGGTTACAAACAGTGTATAAAGTCTGAGGAGGAAATAACGAAAAGTGTGAAAGCAATTATCTCTGGATGGTAGTGATTAAGACAAATACCATATGATCTCACCTACAAATGGAACCTGATTAAAAAAAACAAACAAGTAAGCAAAATATAACCAGAGACATTGAAATAAAGAACAAACTGACAGTAACCAGAAGGATGGGGGGACGGGCATAACAGGGGGAAAGAAGGGGGAGGGTCACCAAGGAACATGTGTAAAGGACCCATGTATAAAGCCAAAGGGGTGGGTAGGATTGAGTGTGAGAGATGGGGGTGGGTGAGGCAAGGTACAGTGGTGGGAGGGAAATGGAGACAACTGTACTTGAACAACAATAAAAAGTAATTTTTTTCAAACATCCAAAATGAACATGCATTACTTGTGCAATGAGGAAAAGATAGAATTTTTTTTTTTTAATGAACAGGTGATTTATGTCATCAGGTTCCCCCTCCTGTCTGCTCTGTTGATGTGGTGCTTTGGGTCATGGCTATTGAAGCTGTGAGTAGAACTTAGTCAGTCATGAGTCTTCCTACTTGTCAGTACCATGGGTAGGGTTGATAATTTGAGCTTTGGCCAGTTCTCAAGTTTGTTCTTTTCTCCTGGGCACTGTGGTGAACTAAAACTACCATCTTTTGGGAGGGCCTCCTCCATATACTCACCCCTTTCCAGATATTCTTCTTCATACAAATGATTTTTTTCTTCCAGACTCTTTTCCTGCTGCAGATATTCTTGTTCATACAGGTATGCCTCTCCTTTCAGACGCTTTTCTTTCTCCAGATGCTCATTCTCCTCCAGATACTCTTTCTCTTCATAAAATGGAGATTCTTCCTTTGAACTCTCCTCCTCTCCCTCAATGTCCTCTTCCTCTGAAGATAAAGTCTGTGTGGATTGTTGGGAAGTGGTAGAAGGGTGAAGAGATGATGACTCTCCTGATGACTGATTACTTTCAGCAGACATGTTGGGGCGGCATTAAGTGGATGAAAACCTTCAGCAGCAGGTAAAGTCACTTCATCTTCCTGGTAACCAACAAAGGAGTAAAAGTTCATTAGTTAGTAATTGCCTACTGCATATGATTATATCCATTTTTGTTCATTTTATTCCATAGTCTTTGGGTGGCCCTTTGAGTATGCTGATTAGTACATGGTGGCCCATGAAAAGGCACAAAAGAAGGGGACAGGAGTTTCACCCTCAAGGAGCTAATGGAGAGACCACACCTGAAGACAATACTTTTAAAATTACTGCACGATATGAAGTAAATAAGAAGAGCTGAAAAGTGAAGACATGATCAGTGTTTAGTGGTACAATCATTACAGAAGCCTTTTATTTATTCATCAAGACATATTTACTGCCACAATAAATAAGACAGCAACTGTCTTCCAGGAGCTTGAAATCTGGGGAGAAAAACAGTCATGCAGATTTCTATTTATAATGGGACAAGCACAGTGGAAGAGGTACAGACAGGATGGTATATACAGGGTGATTGGTCCTTGGTCAGTGAAGACCCCTGTAGGTGGAGGTCTGTGAGGCATGTAATCATGGCCACCACACACACTACCACCTCTGCTGGAAGCACCACCCACCGTTAGTTTACTTAGCACATTGCTAATGTTTGCATCCTCAGCTTCAACACAACTGTGTGCACCTTGGCTCCTCCAGGGAGTCTTCCATGCTCCATGCTATGCTCCATTTGTACCATCTTGATTTTCATTCAAGTAACCATTTTACTATACTAAATAATTCATTTGCATGTCTGTCTTTCCAACAGATTGTGAATTTCTTGAGGGCAGAAAGGATTGATTATTTTTTAAAAATATGTTTTGAAGCCTTCCACTCTTCTCCATCTTCACTGTATCCACAGTGAGCCTTCCTGTCATCTCCAGTCTGGATTGCTACAGCACACTCTTAAGTAGCTTTCCTGTCACCACTGCTGGTGGTCTCCTAGTATTCTTGTGAAAATCGTATCATGATATGCATTGCTTAAAAATCTCCCAAGGGCTTTCCCTTGCACTTAGAATAAAAAGCAAACACCATTCCATTCCTTCCAGGGCCCAGTGAGATCTGCTGTCTGCCAGTCTCCATTCCCTACTCTCCTACCCTGTATTCTCTCCCATAACACTTACCACTATTTCTAATTATGTTTCTGTTTCTGTGTTTACCTGTTCAATCTTTCTCTTCCATTAGACTCTAAGTGTCTGGGTGACAGTGACCCTATGTGACTCATTCCCCACTCTATCTCCAATGGTTAGGTTGGTGTCTGATGCAGAATAGATGTCCAATAAATATATGATCAGTGCCTGAATGATAGGCCAAGAATAAATGGCTCTGGAATAGTGTGTCCCAAAGTTTTAAATATTATAATATTTATTCTGCCCAATGAGATAAGTTGAAAAGCCTGCTCATTGTGGAGGCCACCTGCCCAGAGTCTTCCTGTTTGCTCCAAGGACTTAAGAAATAAATATCTTGGCCTACTTTTTTCTAGACCTCTGGTTGGGAAGCTCTTTTCTAGGGATCCAACCAGATAAGATAATTAGGATCACTTTTTAGCATATATGCAACATGATGCCCAAAATGAAAGAAGTGATGTATAAAGACATTCCTAATGGAGCAATGGGCTTATTTTGTCCACCTGCAGGGTCACTAGAGCTCTTGGGTTATTTGATTTCAATAGGATTAATTTGGGGCTGTGTGGTGTACATAGAGGTGTGCTGCCTAGAACTCCTTTCCAAGAAGAACTTGCTTCCCAGCTGTAGGGAATGTGGTCAACAGATAGCCACAAGCCACCAGCTCTGTTAGGATCTGCCTCAGCTGCAAAGAGCCTCCTTGTGGAAGTCATTCCCTCTCCAGGGCAGCCTGAATCTGGTGACTAAGCAAGGCAGGGATGTAAGAGTCCAGCCATCCACAGCTGGGACACCTCTGAGAGCTGGCATTCACCCCAGAGATTTGCACCAGGTTAGCAAAGCTAGCTAACTATTCCACAGCACTGTCTCCCTGCCAGTCCTGTGTCCTTGCCCTTCCTTTCTCAAGCATTGGTCCCTGATGAACATTTTGCATCTCAACAGTTTGCATCTCAATAGTTTGTATCTTAGAGTCTATTTCCAGAGAAACCACCCTGTGACAGGCAGCTTCACAAAATGTAAATCTGGAAAAGAATTGATTGTAAGCCTAGGGAAAGAGAATGGAAAAGGCCCCATGGATAGTTTGATGCTTTAGAAGTTGGCAGGGTGAGCAGCAATTAGACCTGCCTGGGGCAGGGAAAACTGACCTGGCAAAGAGATGACAAGGCAATAGAAGTAAAGGCAAAGCCAGGATGCAGAGAACTTTAAAACCCATGACCATATTAAGCATCTTGTTTTGGGTGGTGACTGGGAAAATGATAGGATTAAAGCAACCCTGGATGGAACAAAGGGAGTCTTCTGACCATTCACCAGGTGGTTAGAAAAGAGCCGAGTCTGGGAGTTCCACCTGCAGTTGACTTCCTCTTTTCTCCATCACTTCACAGCTCTGTAGTATATGCATGCCTTTGCCTGTAGGCTACCTTAAGTGTTTTTTTTTTTTTTTTTTTTTGAGAAAGTGAGGTGTAAATCATACATGAGATGAGGGTGGAGGGTAGTGTCTTTGCAGGAAAGGGTGAGCTGCAAGAAAGCTTTAGGGCCAATATCTATGTCTACAGGAGCCTCTTCTGTTTTAAAGGAACCCTCCCAATCTTATTTTGACTTAAAACCTAAACATACAACTATAGTTGTCACTTCTGTTCCCACTTGCTTCTGATGTCCTATCTGTGAGGCAGAACAAGGAGGAAGGGGCTGGAGATGGGGAGAGCAGTTGGAGAGGGCATCTGTTCAGCTCATCTGGAAGCAGTGAAGGTGCATACTTAGGCACCAGCCACTCCTTCAGAGATGTGCTTACACTTCAACAGTCTTCTACCTTTCATATTTTTTAGCTGCTTAAGATAAAAGATAAAAATCAACTGGTCCCCTGCACAGCCCAGAATATATTTATCAACAGCATTTTGTCACTTTTATTTCCATGTTCTCATTGGGTCTTGTAAAAAGCTCCAGTCAGCTGCATTCTGGTGTCAAAGATTCTAAAAGAAACTGTACTCTAGACTCTCTCTTTAATTATCCTTGAAATTTATAAGAAAAGCTGTTAAGCAGAAATAAATAGTAATGGCAACCAGCTACCCAGTATCTGAGGCAAACATCCTGGTGTTGACTTGTGATTTAGATCTTGACTCATTTTGATCCTGATTTCTGACAGATTGCAGGCTAATTTTTGCAGTCTTGATAGAAAATGTCAACTTTATAACAGGTGATTATAACCAGATGATTGTGGCTCATTAATCTCTAGACTAGCTTCATAAAATGGCTGCTTCAGTCAAAGTGGGCTGGCAGACATTCTACTCAGCTTAAATAATTTTTAAAAATTAGAGTGAATATTTAGGATTCACAGAATTCACAACAAATCAAGGTTCTGACTTCTCTTGGAAATAGGAGTCAGGGCGCAACCATGGACTGGCTTTCCCATGTGGAACCAATGATGCTGCCCTCTTTGAATGGGACAGAACTTCAGCACTTTGCATTTCTGCCTCTGTTCCTACTTGTGCTCAAACATTGTCCAAGGCAATGACTTGGACAGTGTTTCCATCACACATGTCCTGTTGTTTTCTGTTTCAATAAAAAAAAAAAATAGAGCCATGTCTATAAAAAGTGGGAAAACAGCCCTGGCTGGTGTGGCTCAGTGGATTGAGTACTGGCTTGTGAACCACAGGGTCACTGGTTTAGTTCCCAGTCAGGGCACATGCCTGGGTTTCGAGTC
The DNA here is from genome assembly GCA_004027735.1 of Carollia perspicillata. Taxonomy (NCBI): domain Eukaryota; kingdom Metazoa; phylum Chordata; class Mammalia; order Chiroptera; family Phyllostomidae; genus Carollia; species Carollia perspicillata. The sequence goes on from PVKM010004626.1 coordinate 48,114, forward strand.
AGGTCCCCAGTAGAGGGTACATGAGAGGCAACCACACATTGATGTTTCTCTCCCTCTCTTTCTCCCTCCTTAACCATCTCTCTAAAAATAAATAAATGAAATATTTTTTAAAAAGAGGGAAAACAAAAGATACACTAACAGTTTTGATTTTTCTCACTCTTTCCTTACCCATGCATTGGCTTTAATTTTCTGGACCCCATGGAGGGGTGGTGGCTTTGCTCCAGGCTATTTGGTGGCAGCAGTTGCCTTGATTACACAGTTCTACTGAATGCCAGCACCCAGCGTGGTGTTTGGCACATAATAGGCATTTAGTAACAGTTAATTACACTATTGAATCAATAAATGAATGAGTAAGGAAAAGCATCTATAATGTGTTATGCACTTTGCCAAGTATTTTACATATTGTGTGCATACACTTATTTACTGAAGAGGGGTAAAATTTTGTGTCAGAGGTTGACATACTACAATAATCTTGTAGATTTATATGTACTAACCTCTTCCACAACCCCAGCTGGCACTGTGAGAGGCCCATTGATTTCCCTACAGTGAAGTTTTCTTTGGATCCCATTTGTCATGCTGAGGGGTTGAGGCCAGGATCTCTGAAGCATTCTTAGTTGAGATTAATGAGGAAGACACAAGTCCCTAAAACAAACAAAACAAAACATTCCCTGTGTAAGTGGCTGACTTATTGACTAGACTGAAAAGAGGAATAATAATATCAACTCCTGAGACTTCCAGCTGAGATGGAGGCATAGGTAAATACATTTTAGCACCTCACACAACAAAAAGAAGGACAACAACAAATTTAAAAACAAAAAATAACCAGACCTGCCAGAAAATTGAACTTTATGGAAGTCTGACAACCAAGGAGTTAAAGAAGAAACATTCATCAGACTGGGGAAGGGGGGAAACTGGCAGCCAGGGCAGAGAGGATTCATGGCAAGGAAGTGGCTGGAGGACCCAGACGAGCAAGGTGGCAGCTGGTGGATCGGGCTATCCCACATTTTCATGTGGATAAACCGGGGGGACCAAGTGGGGAGTGAGAGACCCCTCGCAACCCAGAGTTCTAGTGTGGGGAAATAAAGCTTAAAACCTCTGACTGTAAAATCCTGTGGGGGTTTTGGCAGCATTAGAAACTCCCAGCCTCACAGGAGTTTGTTGGAGAGACCCACAGGGTCCTAGAAAGTACACCAATCCACCCACCTGGAAATCAGCACCAGAAGGGCACAATTTGCTTGTGGGTAGCAGGGGAAGTGACTGAAAGCCAGCCGAGAGCCTAGGAAGTGGCATTGTTCTCTCTCAGACCCCTCCCTCACATGCAGAGCCACAAGGCAATGACTTGGGTTGCTCCACCCTGGCAAGTGCCTAACGCTCCACCCTTAACTATGTAACAGGTGTGCTGAGACAAAGAAATATGGCCCAAATGAAAGAACAGATCAAAGCTCCAAAAATAGAACTAAATGATGAAGAGATAGCCAACCAATCAGATGCAGAATTCAAAACACTGGTAATCAGGATGTTCACAGAAATGGTTGAGTCTGGTTGCAAAATGGAGGAAGAAGTGAAGGTTATGCAAAGTGAAATAAAGGAAAATGTACAGGGAACCACCTGTGATGGAGAACTCACCCATGATTGAGATTAACAATTTGGAACAAAAGGAATAATTAAACATTCAACCAGAACAGAATAAAGAAACAAGAATTCAAAAAAATGAGGAGAGGCTGAGGAAGGTCTGGGACAATTTTAAAAATTCCATCATCCAAATCATAGTGGTGCCAGAAGGAGAAGAGGAACAGCAAGAAATTAAAAACTCATTTGAAAAAATAATGAAGGAGAACATCCCCAATCTGGCAAAGGAAATAGACTTCCAGGAAGTCCAGGAAGCTCAGAGAGTCCCAAAGAAGTTAGGCCCAAGGAGGAACACACCAAGGCACCTCATAATTACATTACCCAAGATTAAAGATAAGGAGAGAATCTTAAAAGCAGCAAGAGAAAAGGAGACAGTTACCTACAAAAGAGTTCCCATAAGACTATCAGCTGATTTCTCAAAAGAAATCTTAAAGGCAAGAAGGGGCTGGAAAGAAGTATTCCAAGTCATGAAAGGCAAGGACCTACATCCAAGATTACTCTATCCAGCAAAGCTTTCATTTAGAAGGGAAGGACGGACAAAGTGCTTCTCAGATAAGTCAAGTTAAAGGAGTTCATCATCACCAAACCCTTATATGAAATGTTAAAGAGACTTAGAAAAAGATGATCAAAACTGTGAACAGTAAAATGATGACAAACTCACAACTATCAACAACTGAACCTAAAAAAAAACAAAAATAGCTTCTGGCCAAGATGGAGGTGTAGGTAGACATATTGTGCCTCCTCGTACAACCAAAATAAGGACAACAACAATTTAAAAACAAAAAACAACCAGTACTGACAGAAAAATTGAACTGTATGGAAGTCCGACAACCAAGGAGTTAAAGTAGACACATTCATCCAGACCGGTAGGAGGGGCAGAGTCAGGCAGCCAGGTCAGAGAGGGGTTTCAACAAAGCAGTGGCTGGGGGACCCTGGGCACACAAGGCAGCAGCTGGCTGACCCAGTGAGGCGACAGATTGTAGAGGGGGTGCAGCGCACAAGGTGGCTGACAGACCGGGTGGTCCCACATTCATGTGCAGACAAACCAGGAGAAACTGGGGAGTGAGATGGCTGCACAACCCAGTGTCCCAAGCGCAGAGAAATAAAGCCTCAAAACACCAATTGAAAACACCGGTGGTGGTTGAGGTGCCGGGAGAAACTCCCAGCCTCACAGAAGAGTTCATTAGAGAGACCCATAGGATCCTAGAACATACACAAACCCAGCCACATGGGAATCAGCACCAGAAGGGCCCAATTTGCTTGTGGGAAGTGGGGGAAGTGACTGAAATCTGGCAGAGAGCAGAGCAAGCGCCATTGTTCCCTCTCAGACCCCTGCCACACATACAGGGTCACAAACCAGCGACTAGGTTGCCTGGCCCTGGTAAATACCTAAGGCTCTGCCCCTCACTATATAACAGGTGTGTCAAGACAAAAATATGGCTGAAATAAAAGAATAGATCAAAGCTCCAGAAAAAAATACAACTAAACGATGAAGGGGTAGCCAACCTATCAGATGAACAGTTCAAAACACTGGTAGTCAGGATGCTCACAGAATTGGTTGAATTTGGTCACAAATTAGATGAACAAATGAAAGCTATGCTAAGTGAAATAAATGAAAATGCACAGGGAACCAATAGTGATGGGAAGGAAACTGGGACTCAAATTAATGAA
>PVKM010004627.1:0-13131 GCA_004027735.1 Carollia perspicillata
CCACTTAGTACCATGCATAGTTATTACAATATTATCACTACATTCCCTATGCTGTACTTTACATCCCTATGACTGTTTTGTAATTGTCCATCTGTACTTCTCAATCCCTTCACCTCTTTCACCCAGTCCTCCAACCCAGTTCCCTTCTGGCAACCACAGGTCAGCTCTCTGTGTCTATTAGTGCATTTCAGTTTTGTTTGTTCATTTAAAATAAATGTAATTTTTATAGATATTTTGAACAGAGGTAACTCCAGCTCATCTTCAAAGGGAATAAAGAATGAACTACTCAATCAAGGTATAGTATTATTGTACTATATTAACTTTAAAGTCTAATATTTTGACAAAATTGGTTGTAGAGAAAAATATTTAATTTATTGTATAATTTTAAAATACAGGTGTTACCGATGCATTCAAGCCTACAAGTCAACATTACGGAGACCCATCATCAAATCCAGTGGCTGCCTTACCTAGATTTAATCCTGAATCTAAATCTTCACCTGGCTCTGTTATTCAGAATGTGTCTAAATCGGTAAGTGTTTCTGAAACCTCAATTACCTCAGGAACACGTTAAACATTGTAATACCCAGTTAGAATTGTGGTCTGTCAGAGCTAGTCACCATTTCTGTAGAACCATAATCACTATAAGAAAATATCACTATCTTTATGATAGCTCAATATTCAAAGTAATAACTATATGAACTAGCTATCCAACCTGTTAATAAATCAGATAATTATATTAAGCTTAATTTAAATAGGTATAATATTGAAAACTGTGCCATCTAAATGGTATAATCAGTAGTGAATATTGCATAATGGCAAAATTCTTAAGATAGTAAATTGAACCAGGTACTCTTACTTGAAAGATTGTTCTAATGTCATTGTTGCTCTTTACTTGGAAACATAGTTTTCAGAAGTTTAATTTTCAATATGTTTAACAGAAGTGATAGATAATGGTAATATTTAATATTATATCTTAGTCTGCTAATATGGAGCTTTGTTCTAAATGCTGCAAATAAGTTAATCTCATTTAATTCTTACCACTTTTTTATGATGTAGGCACAATAATCATCGCCATTTTATAGTTGAGGAAACTGAGACTCAGAAAGGCTATATAATTCATTCAAGGCCACACAGCTGGTAAATGATGGATTTACGATTTTAATCCAGGTCAACTAAGGGTTTTTTTTTTAAATTTAATTTATTTATTTTTAGAGCGAGGGGAAGAGAAGGAGAAAGACAGAGAGAGAAACATCAGTGTGTGGTTGCCTCTCATACACCCCCAACTGGGGACCTGGCCTGCAACCCAGGTATGTGCCCTGACTGGGAATCAAACCAGCAACTCTTTGGTTCACAGTCCGGCACTCAGTCCACTGAGCTACACCAGGCAGGATGCACTGAGAATTTTTAAAATATGCACATACACACATCTCCCTTTTGGTATATGTTTTTTTTTTTAAATAGAAGCATTGCCTTAGGGCAGGAGTGTCAAACTCATTTTCATCAGCCTCATGGTTGCCTTCAAAGGGCCAAATGTAATTTTAGGACTATATAAATGTAGCTACTTCTTAATAGTTAAGTGAGAGCTTGGTGCTGCCACTGGGTAGAAACAAGGTGCTGGGCTGGATTCAGCCCACGGGCCTTGTGTTTGCCACCTGTGCCTTAGGGCAACAGTGTGGACCACAGACTGTTGGGGTTCCCTGAGACTCTTTTAGGGTTCTGTAAAGTTAAAACTAGCCGTAGTAAGACATTTTCCTTTTTCACTTGTCAACATTTGCACTGGTGATGCAAAAGCAATGGAGGGTAAAACTTCTTGTACCTTAATATGAATCAAGGCAAAGGACCCAAATTATACTAGTAGTTTTTTGTATTGGTGACTGCTGAGCACCCACAGTAGAAAAAATTTATTTAAGAATATATTTCATGCCCTGGCTGGTGTGGCTCAATGGATTGAGTGCGGGCTGTGAACCAAAGGGTCGCCGGTCCAATTCCCAGTCAGGACACATGCCTGGGTTTCGGGCCAGGTCCCTGGTTGGGGACATGTGAGGGGTAACCACACATTGATGTTCTCTCCCTCTCTTTCTCTTTCCCTTCCCCTCTGTCTAAAAATGAATGGATAGAATCTTTTTAAAAAAAGAATATATTTCATTTAAGAATATCCTTGAAGAAATAATATTTTTTGCTGATTTTATTAACTCGACTTTTGAATATACTTCTTTTAAAATATTCTGTGTAATGAAATGGGTGAGGTGCATAAAGCATTTCTGTATATGTGGTATAGTGTTTTCTTAAGCACTTGTGTGATTTAATTGCCAGCTGACCTCACTGTCTTTTTTAGTGGAATGTCATTTTTACCTGAAAGAATGACAGACAAAGCATCATATATTAATTATTTATTGATTAATAACAATAATACCACAAACTTCGAAGCTTAAAGCAGTATACTTATTATCTCATGGTTTCTGTGAGTCAGGATTAGGATATGGCTTAACTGGCTTCTCTCCTTCAAGGTCTCATGCGGCTGCAATCAAGATATTTGCCGGAGTTGCAGTAACATTTAAGACTGCTTAGACTGCTTCCAAACTCACTTGGTTGTTGGTGGTATCCAATTCTTTGTTGGTTGTCAGACTAAAAGTGTCAGTGTCTTGCTGATGTCAGCCACAAACTGCCCTCAGTTCCTTTCTGTGTAGGCTTTCCTGACATGACTAGTTGCTTCTGCAAAACCAGCAAGGAAAAGAGTCCTCAGCAAGATGGGCTTTGTAACAATCATGCATATGTCGTCACTTTTGCCATATTCTGTGGCAGTCACAGGTCTCACACATACTCTAGGGAAGATTATATAAGGGTGTAAATATCAGGAGGGAGTTGTGGGGGCTACTTTTAGAGTCTGTCTGAAACACACAGTTTTTCAGTCCTCAAAAATGTACAAAGTGTGCCCATCACAGAAAAGCACTAATAGTGTTCTTGCCCATGATAAAATTTGAACTTTGAAGCAAAAAAATAGAAATTTGGTAAACTTGTATCTGCATTCTGAAAGACTTATCATTAATAATATGCACTCTGGACTAGTAGTTCAAGAAACCAGGATTGAAAATGAGAGGAGACAGGAGTACTGATTCAGCCTTCAATCCTAACTAAAATATTATGCAACCCGCCCTGGGCCTCCCTTTCTGAAATCAGAACCTTTACCCAGACTACTGGCTCTCAAATTTAGAGCCTCTAAGCATCCATGAACTGTTTTTAATACTTAAAAAAAAACCCTGAGCCCTAGCTGGTATAGCTCAGTTGATTGAGTGCCAGCCTCCTAACCAAAATGTCACCCGTTCAGTTCCTGGTCAGGGCATATGCCTGGGTTGCGGGCCTGGTCCCTGGTTGGAGGCCTCTGAGAGGCAACCAATCAATGTTTCTCTCACACATCGATGTTTCTCTTCCTCTCTGTATCCATCTCTTCTACTCTTTCTAAAAATAAATTAAAAGAAAAACTTAATAAGTGTATCTGAAGATAGCAGGCTACCAGAAATGCAAATTATTTGATTCTAGTTGGAATCAGATTAACTTAGTGGTGTTTTCACACTGTCCTAAGCTGTTTGGCACTAGGGGGGAAAAAGGGATACATCATGATTTAAATGCAGATAAATGAAAATAATCTCTACATTGGACCCAGGGGAAAAAGATTAACAGAAAGTAGAGTAGAATCTTTCATGTTAGAAAAGTTAGAAACTAGAGCTTATTCAAACTCAGAATTTTTGTTTCTGTGAGCATGGTTGTTTAATCAGAGCTCCCCAATCAGGTTCCCAGTCCCGCTTTTAGAAAATAGAGCTTTTTAAAAATAGAGGTTTTTGTCAGTTCCTGTGGGGTAAGGTGATGCCTGGGCATGATAGATTTTTTTAAAAACTCTCCAGGTGACTTTAATGTACAGCCAGGGTTGAACAGAACCTATATATATTCTCAGATGAATTGAGATTCTTATGATTTTCTCTGAAATTTTTAAACTTTTTCATTCTCTTTACCTCAACAACTCTTCTGAGCAATCAGGGAGATAATTGCTATTATTCTTTTTAAAGTCAGTATGACATAGCTTAAGGGCACAGGCTTTGTAATCTAGGTTCTAATTCCAATTTTATCATCAATAGCACACTGGGATGTATTGGGAACCTTACTTAACCATATTTAAGTTACCTATTTATAATATTAGGTATCTTACCATTGTATTTTGTATCTGTCTAAACTATTTTATAAGATTCAAAAAATTCCCACTTAGAGAATTATTTTAGCATGTTATTTGTTAAATAATGTATCTGTTTCCTGAAATGGTGGTACTTAATTGACGAGAGTTATCACCTAGGAAAGGGTTTAAAGTATTAACATTATTTGGAGGAACTTCTGTTGAAGAAATATATTGGACATTTGGAAAAAATATATACCTTGCAGTAACATTGTGGACAGTTACAATTAAGCCATAAAGACATTATTGATTTTATATAATATAGATTAAGTCTCAAATGCAGAAATCTTGCCTTCAATACCTCAATTCTAGGAATGGAATGGCTTGGGTCAGTCAACAGAAAACTTAGGAGCAAAGTAAGATTATTAAAACCTGATTGTCTCTCAACTCGCTCAAGCGAGATTCTTATATTCCCATTATAAAGGCAGTATATTTGGGAGGTAGAGAAGAAACAGAAGAGGATGCAGACTGTATTTTGATTTTGTTTCTCCAAATGGTTAGTGTGGTATATAGAATGTATCATTAATCAGGATTGTATTTTATGTGCAGATTACTATCCTTTTTTTTTTTCACTAAAATTTATATTGGAAACATTTTCTTTGCCACTGGATATTTCTCAAAAACGTGATGTTGCATGATAGTCTGTGATTTAATTTGATTTTTAACCATTTCTCCATTGTTGGACATACAGATTTTCTTTTTTGGCTACAACAAATAATTCTTCATTAAATATTTTCATTTCCTTAGCATGAATTCTTAGAAGCAGAATATTTGAAACAATTGGATCAAAAGATAGGAACTTTTAAAATCCCTTGTTAGATACTGCCAAAATTTCTTGCAGAAAAGTTTTACCAAAATATAACTTCTACTTTGCCAATAATATCATTGTTTTAATTTTAACTTTTATTTTAAACTAATTTTATATTTCCAGAAAAATTATAATAATAATCCAGAGAGTTCCCATATACTCCTTACCTAGTAGATGCTAATTTTGACAGTAATAATTACCTTTGTGTATTATTAGTTACTACTAATTGAATCATTAAGGTTATCTTTATAGTAGTGGCATACAGTTAAAATCACCTTTATAAAAGTTTGTGAAACAAAATAATTGTAACTTTTTACAGGATTTTACAAAGAATTCATCACAAGTTGAATCGGATGATTCTTCAGATTTACTGTTCGACCTGACCCAGGACACAGTGCCACTGTCTCAAGACAGATCAACAATTTATATAGAAGGTTTGGTTTAGCACTTTTTATAAATATAAAAAGAGAACTGTTGAATATGGAATGAATTTTTATTCTGAAGCCCATACCTTCATGTTAAGTTTTTCATATATTGTAAGATGGAAGCAAATAGTTTACGATTGCCTTTCTTGGGTGATTTTATATAACATTGTATTTAATAATAGAATATTTTATTTCTTTCTATTAAGTTGACTAACATGTATTCCTTGACCTCATTCTTACTTGGAACCAGCCATAGGCTGAAAAAAATCTTAATTTCTGTGAGTCAGGGGAGTCCCTTGATGCCCTAATACTATAGATTAAGTGTTAATTATTTGGGAGGTCTTTAGTATGAGAAAAATTGCATGGTTATAGTTGATTTAGTCACAAGCTAAGTTAGCGTCTTTCTATCCAAATAAATGATGTAGATGTGACAGTTAAATATGATTATAAAGTGGTATTATAAAATGGCAGTACTAAAGAAACTTTGATTTGCACATAATCAATAGTCAGTAAATATCCATTGAAGGAGTAATAAAAATTTCCAGTTGAGGAAGAGCTACCATTCTTGGTATACTTTGCAAATTCTTTATTATTGTTCTTAGTATTCCTTAAAGGAATTTTGTCTAGTTGAAAATTCGCTATAATCAAAGCAGTTACTATTTCTATATTAGCAAATTTGATTTATCTCACTAAAATGGAGCTAGGTTCACGAGAAATTTTTTTGCATGTTGAACTTGTTTACTTAACAAATTAGTATGCATTTGCCAAACCAAAATAGTAAGAAATTTATGGTAATATGTATACCAAAAATATTTTCCCATTTTGATAATACTTGGTTTGATAGTCACCTATCTAGGTACATGGATATAGTGAGTAAAATAGATAAGAACCAAAATAAATGAGGAGGAAAGTACTTGTCTGAAATCCGATTTTATAAAGCACATGGTCTTGCCCTGGCAGGTGTGGTTCAGTGCATTGAGCACAGGCTGTGAACCAAAGGGTCATCAGTTAAATTCCCAGTCAGGGCACATGCCTGGGTTGCAGGCCAGGTCCCCAGTATGGGGCGCACGAGAGGCAACCACACATTGATATTTGTCTCCCTCTCTTTCTCCTTCTCTTCCTCTCTCTCTAAAAATAAATAAATAAAATATTTTTTTTAAAAAAAGCACATGGTCTTTAGGTTTTTTTTTAATCCTCACCCAAGAACATTTTTTCATTGCTGTCAGAGAATGGGAGAGATGAAAGGAGAGAGAAACATCAATGTGAGAGAGAAGCACTGACTGGTTGCCCTCACATACATGCCTGGACCAGGGATGGTATGCACCTGGACCAGGGACCAAACCCACTATTCTAGGCCTATGCCCTGACTGGGAATCAAGCCCTGAACCCTTCAGTTACAGGAGGACACTCCAACCAACTGAGCCACACCGGCCAGGGCAGCACATGATCTTTATTCATAGAAAAAGCCTGAATTCTTGAAGCTTCTAAGGGGTAAAGATAGTGACTCCTACTCTCTCTTCATAAATTGTAGTACTACAAGGAGTGGAACATTTGCCCTTATAGTAAATAAGGTTATAGTTGATAGGCAGATAGAGGTTTCAGCCTCTATTCTAAACATTTTTGTGGCCTTTATCAAGTCAACTAACGTCTTTACACTTATTTTTTCATATTATTAAAATAGATACTTGTATTTTTCTCACATAGTGCATTCATTCCTCAGACTTGAAATCAGCCATTTGGAGATATAATTTTAATTCCTGCTCTACTTATCTTAGAGCTTTTTTGAGGCTCAAATGAGATAAGTGAGAAGCAAGAAATACATTAAAGCCTTAAAGGACTTGACAATAAACAGGTGTTCATGTGATAATTATGGATGCTAATATGTGCTGTGTGTTCAGAAGAATGATTAATAGACTTCTGTCTAGGATGATCATAGAAGGTTCTTGGAGAAGATTGGACTTGAACTTGATTTTGGAGAATAAGAATAGGATTTCATTGGCATCATTGAAGGATAGTGAACAGCACAAGTCAAAAACAACAAATATAAATAAGTTAAAGAGTCAGAATTTTAAACTGTCAAGCTCAGAGTGATTTTATTTAACTTGGAGATTTACCCATACTTTAAAAAATTATATATAAAAGTCTATTTTTACTATACAGCCTGCTAGATAGATACTCAGTTGCCTAGTCCAAAATAACCAGCACTCATTGGTTGTTCAGGTAACCTAAGCATGTGAGAAGAATGTTAGTGTGATCACACAAAACTCAGTCAACTCAGTCCCAAGTTCCTGCAGTATAATATATTTGAAGATGGAAAAAATTATTTCTATATTATCTCAAAAACTAAAACACGGATTTGATGTGAAGTTTTAGAATTTTTATCACAAATTACAATTGTGTGTTAATTTCTAAAGGACTTCTGCTAGATCTGGTTGTACTCTAAATAGCCCCAGTTCTCTTGCAAATGTCCTGAATTGCGTCATCCAGCAGCCTTTAAGGCACAGGTGGCAAACGCCAGGCCCTCCACCTTGTTTTATCCGGCTGCACCTTGTTTCTACCCGGTGACAGCGCCGAGCTCTCACTTAACTGTTAAGCAGTAGTTACATTTATACATTCCTAAAATTACACTCAGCCCTTTGAAGGCAACCACAAGGCTGATGTGGCCCCCGGTGAAAATGAGTTTGACATCCCTGCATTAGACTCGGGAATAAACAGATAATTTAAACCACCAGTCAGGTTGTTAAGTGGAAAAAGAACCAACTTGAGTTTTCCATAAGTATCTTAAAATGTTTCTCTAAATTTTTACATTAGAAATTGTTTTTGTTTACAAGCACAAATGCATTTGCACATCTAAAAATAAATTCATTTTGGGGACTGAGTTTAGAATATTCTCTGTGGTTTAATTTTGGAAGCTGTTTTTTGGTCTGATTTTTTTCCTGCTACCTATTTATATATTTCTTTATTCAGAAACATCTTTAGAATTTTTTGCTTACAAGTTTATTTCATGAGTTTAAATATGTGTAGTTTGTAATAGCTGTTTGTGCAATTTCTACCTATTGTCATATAAATTTTGATCATTCTTTATTGTCATTTGTATGATATGGTAATTCAGTTGTATTACCTTTAATTTAGCTCTGAAGTATTTTTACTGAAGTTTTAAATGTAAGACCATTTTAGTAGCATTTGTAAGCAATGTTCTATACCAAAATGTTCACAAATTTTTTTTACTTTTTAAATTGTAGCTCTGGATGAAACTTTGCCTATAAAAAAACATTCTATTATAGCAAGCAGACTTAATCCAAAGAAGCCAAAGACCAACGAAGATGTTTCTGAAATAGATTCTTGTGCTTCGTTATCTTTAGACAGCTCTCCTTCAGTGACATCCTCCCCAGTTATGACATCAAAAGGTAAACATGAATATGGCATATAAAAATATAAGTGTCAGAAATTATGATAAATCTTAAAACTATTGTTACTGGTTGTTTAAGGTTTAAGATGAAAAATTTGAGTCATAAAAATCCTTCATTTATTTCAGATACCTCATCAATTGAACATAAAACTGGAATGCCTTTTCAAAGACCTTGCCCAAAGTGCAATGTTCAGTTCAATCTTTTGGATGCTTTGAAATATCATATGAAGGTAAAATTTTTCAAATTTTTATATTTAGAAATACAAATATTTAAAAATATTAAAGATTGATATATAGTAAATACTAGTTTGTCTAGACATTTAAATAAACCTCCTCATTAGTATTTTCATATAACTTAAGCAAAAATTGTTACTTATAATGATCATCTTCATATAAGATTTTAAAATCCTTCTCAAGTATCAAATTTTAAAAATTAAGTTTGTATACACTACAGTATAACATATTGCATTTTAATTTTTAATGAAAATAATGTACTAATCAGAATATTTTAATTACTTAATCTTACACATGATTTAAAAATTTCCTTTTTACTTTTTATCCATTTTTTCATATATATGTCACAGTACTTAATGAAACTTTTTGTCATGCATTTTAATTTTCAAAACTCAAATGTAAACTCCTAATGGTGAATCATTTCATATTATTTAAATGATTGTTTTAACTCAATCCAGAATGTAGTTTGTATAGTTGTTATAAATTCTAGCTTTATATTGGTGTACGAAGCTCTTAGAATTAGGTTTTTGGTAATTTTCAAAGTATTAATGAAGTGTGGGGTTTAGGTATCAGTCCTCTGAAAATATTTTAGTAGATGTTACAGTGTTCTGTGTGTCTAACCTGTAAAGCTAATCTGTATTCTTCTTGCATGCCCAGTATAAATGACAGAAGGGGGAAAGGAGGCAAGAAAAAAGGCAATGTAGATTATATGCAGGAGAGAAGGGATAGGAAGAAGACAAGGCAAAGAAGCAAATTAGGAAAGGTTATTACTATTTCCAGGTTTGACAGATTTTTCATTGAAATTCAGAATTTTCCAAAAAAAAAAATATAATAAGCAAAGGGGCATCCTAGAATTCCAAATGCAATCTTTTTTTTTCTTATGTAAAACTGTATTTGAGTTACCACTATTTCTACCTCTCTGAGTGACTCCTGCTAACTAGACTTTGGGTTTGGTTTTCTGTAAGAAGTAACTTCTACAGGTGCTTTCAGTTTTCCAATCTATGTAATACTGTATAGAGACACTTGATGTTTTTATGTTTTGCATTAGATGGAGAGAGAAAAAAGGGCTGAGTTTCTTAGTTATTTTTAATTTATTTAACTTTGGGAGTAATACAGTCACATGATTCAAAAAGTATAAGAAGGTATACAGTAAAAAATCTCACACCTGTCTCCTTAATTGCCTAGTTCCCAATACAACTCACAAAGGAAATAATTTTTATTAATTTGTATCCTCCTTCAGTTGCTTTCTGTATATACAGGCACACATAAATGTTCTTATTTTTTATTCATGTTATGCCCAAAATATTGCATATTACATATATCCCTGCATCTGGAGAAAGTGGCAAACATTCTCTGACATATGTAGCTTTTTTATCTTATTGTAGCATTGCTTGTGATTAAAACTGTGGGAGACATATCAGTTAAAATTTTATAAGATTACAGTAGGGATTTCCATTTTAAAAATATGTGAATGTTATTTGGAAACTTGAAAATAAGGGGTGTTTGGGGGGAGGTATGGAATATGATAGTTATCAGTCAGATCTAATGTACTAATACGTTATTTAGGTTCCTATATATTCACTTGCATTTGTCTGTCATGGATTGAGAAGGGTCTCAAAGTCTCACATTATCACCACTATTTTCTTTGATATCTTCCGGTTCTGTTTTACAGTTGTTGCCATTTAGGAATATAGGTGAACCTATATTTTTAAACTTCATTATGAATGTACCCTTTTGTGTTTTTATAAACTGTCCCTTTTTTGGCCTTGGTTCTATTTTGTTTGATATCAGGCTCACAACCTTTGCTTTCTTTTGATGTACATTTGCCTGTTACAATCTGTGTTTATCTTTTTTATTTTCAACCCTTCTTAATCAATTGTTTTTTTTCACCAGAGTTGTTTTTTCTTTTGTGATACTACATGAAATTTCTTTTTTTTTTTTTAATTGTTGTTCAAGTACAGTTGTCCCCGTTTTCATCCCACCATGGCTCTTCGCCCCACCCATCCCCACCTCCCACCCTCAAACCTACCCCATTTGGCTTTGTCCATGTGTCCTTTATAAATCTGCCCTTATTTTCCCCCGTAATCCCTCTCACCCCTCTCTGATTACTCTCAGTTTGTTCTTTATTTCAGTGTTTCTGGTTCTAGTTTACTTGCTTGTTTGTAGTGGTTGAGTTAAACATTTGTATTTATTCATAGAATAGATTTAATTGGTCTGACAGGTTTTATTGGTATCGATTCTACCATAATTTTTCTTGTAATTTATTTTTTAAAGTCTTTCACTTTGTGATTGCATTGTGTATATGTAGTTTGTGTGTTTAGGAAATAGTTATTGAAGAATAATAGGGAAATTCAACAACTGAAAATTGTGTACAGTAAGGGAATTATTGTACACAATTTATCTCATTGGCAATAAAAAGCTCACGTATGAAAGTATTCACCATTAGGGTCAGTTTATATGCAATATTGATTTTATTCATGAAGTAGATTTCCATGATATTTCAACATTCTAGATAGAATGTGTTGAGGTTTTCAAGATGCAACTGATGATTCTTTCCTTGGGTCCCACACATTTTCTAGGTACCTTGAGTCTGGGAAATGGCAATTTACCTATGCTCAAAGTCTAGTTCCAACCAGACTTTACTGAAATAGTACTATGTTAAGCTATATTTTGACACCTATATGAAATGTTTGATTTTTGGCCAAGTGGCAAATTATTATTAGATATTTACATCAGTAAAATTTAATTGAAAGGGAAAAAGTTGATATAGCCATTTCTGATCTTAAGGTTTTCTGTTTGTTTATTTCTTTATGAACATAGAAAAGGTGTATATTGTTTGAATTTTTTAGACTATATAAAGAAAGGAGCCAACATTTTGGTGAATATCATTGCAGGTATAGTGCCAAGCACAGTTTTACATGAACTGGCCCTAGTTTTAAACTCAAAATCATTTTTTGTTATTTAATTTTGTAAAAGAGATGTAAGTATGGCTTATATGTTTTTCTCTTTCAGTGTTGTTGTCCAGACATGCTAAACAAATTTTTGGAGATGATCAAAGTAGAAATTTCAAATACTGAAAATAAAGATAAGACTGGTACAGAGAAGGAAAAGTTGATCATGTTAGTTAGTGACTTTTACTACGGAAAACATGAAGGAGATGTTGACAATGAGCAGAAAACTTACACAACCTTTAAATGCTTCAGTTGCTTGAAAGTTCTTAAAAATAATATTAGGTATGTAAACATTTCTGTTTCTGTTTGAAAATTGGGATGCTACAGATGTAATATTGTATCTTTATTTTTTTGCCATCTTACATAAGCAATTTTAACACTTTCTATAAAGAGCAAAGGCAGATTATCGTGTTGAAAAGCCTTTGTCCTTTCTTTTATTTTAGAATTTTGACAGTTGGGTCCACTTAGTTGTATTTCTTTCAGATAACTTAAGAAAGGACAAATTTATTTTAACCTAGAGGGAAATTACATTTTTTTTAAAACACGTATTATCTTTTTTTTTAAGAGATTTTATATTTATTTATCTTTAGAGGGGAAGAAGGGGAGAGAGGGAGAGAAATATCAATGTATGGTTGCTTCTCATGCGTCCCCCGCTGAGAACTGGCCGGCAACCCAGGCATGTGCTCTGACTGGGAATCGAACCGCGATCCTTTGGTTCGCAGGCCTGCACTCAATCCACTGAGCTACACCAGCCAGGGTGGAAATTACATTTTTTATATTTATCATTAAGCTAGGAGGTTCCAGGGGACATTTTTATTTTTTTAGTTGCTTTTCGATCTTACTTTTTCTATCACAAGAAGAAACACTTAATCCAGTTTGACCTCCTTCATAATAGTCTTATTTAATGCACTAATTTTTCAATTCATATTTATAACTTTTGGCACATTTACTTTGTGGGACAACGTGATCTTTTTTAGAGGAGGGGACCAGTTCTTTGAAACATGTCTGCTTTGATTTTGTAGTTTAGCACATTTTAAAAGTAGATATTTAGCACTGGTTGGCATAGCTCAGTGGATTGAGTG
>PVKM010004627.1:13231-51481 GCA_004027735.1 Carollia perspicillata
ACACACACACACACACACACACACATATATGCTTTAAATTTTAGGAGATTGTACTTTGCAGCCTTTGAGTTATATGACATATTACATACCTATCATCCTAAGTGAGATAGTAATAAAAACAAAGTAACTGGACATTGATAGGCATTTTTCATTGTTTATACCATATAACTTGACATTGTTTTTCCAACATTTTA
This sequence comes from Carollia perspicillata, assembly GCA_004027735.1. Taxonomy (NCBI): domain Eukaryota; kingdom Metazoa; phylum Chordata; class Mammalia; order Chiroptera; family Phyllostomidae; genus Carollia; species Carollia perspicillata. Next base: position 13,426 of record PVKM010004627.1, read on the forward strand.
TTATAAAAAATTTCAACTATTCAGCAAAATTGAAAATTTTACAAAGAGCATCTGCATGTATTTATCCACCTCAGTTCTTCCATTAACATTTTACTATACTTGTATTACTACATATTTATTCATTCATAGACCCATCTGATTTTTCTGATGCTTTTCAGAGTAAACTGCAGGCATCAGTGTTCTTCCCTTACATGAAATATATGTACCTATATTGTGACTCACACACATATGTAAACTTTTAAAAATATTTATCCTTGATAACCATCATATGTAAGTAACATTCTTAGGTATCCTGTAGGTCATTTGTAAGCCCAGAATTTATTTTATTTTCTGGTAAATTTTAGATTTAGAATGAAGTACATAGAAAAATGCTGAACTATACTGTCATATAAGCATAAACTAAATTATGAATACTGTGTTTAGGGTAGGGCTTTATAATTTCCAAAGGTTTTTCAAATATTATTCATATGAGTTTTCACATTTCTTTACCTTCTTTTTATCAAGCCCTAATAGCCATCAATTGCTAACGGTCTCAGTAGCTTAATAGAAAAGAAGTTGTACTTTGAGATGTAACACTGAAACACTATGACCTCCTTCCATGTTTTTACTATGTTTACAGTAAAACACATCAGAAAATACTTTAGTAATTTTGGTAAAACTCATGGAAAGTAAAAGTAGCTCACGGTCAAGTTCCTTATCATACTTAAATGTTATGCATATGACAGTGGAAGTTCTATTTAGCAAAAGTTTTTTGGCTTTTTCTTTAAGATTAGTCATTTAATATTAAACAAGAAATTTTCTTTTCTGTTATCATTTCAAAAGACTGGTTACAGATTTCTACATTACCAGACTATATAGAAAATTTAAGCTAACCATGTTTTATAATATCTAGGAATTTTGTAGCTTTTTTAACATATTATTTAGTAAATGAAACCTGAGCAGTAAACACTGTCATATGTGTTAAATAACATTTTACCTTAATAGCAAAAACTAGGATGACAAATTGTTGGTTTTAGAGAATGGTATAAGGTAATAGCTCAAGATTTCTATTCTCTGCCCTATCAACATATTGTTGGATATTTTTTTCTACACTGAGTATAACCAATGTAGGGCTATTTTATTCTGAGAATAGCCTTGTAAGGGGTTTAAGCAGTGTGAGTTGCTGATAAGGGGCATTGTAATAATTGAAAGATAGCTAGTTAAGAGATTATTTTATACAAACAGATTTTATTTCTTAAAGTCATGAGCTGCAAGTTTGGCGGCTTAGGCCCTTTATATGTATTTAGGCAAGACTAAAACTTTTAAAATAGATTTGAATAGAGGTAAAGTTAAAATGAGAGGAAAAAAGACATTTCAAAGTTACCATAAGCAGCTCTAAAATGAACTAGTATTTTGGAAGTATGAAAAGATAAATGTCAAAGCCTCCATAATGATTGCTATCTATATTGATGACATTATCACGTCATTTCATTACTTCCTTTAGGGACTAATACTGAATAACGGTTAATATTTGACACAGTCTTGTTATTTTGATGGAATAACTTTATTTTGAAATTCAGTAAAAGGTTTCAGTAAGCCTTTGAAAAAGATATGCCTGTTTCGATAGTAATCTCTGCCATCGACGGTCGTACTTCCTTCCTATAAGAAGCCTTTTTGGGAATCTGACATAGTAGAAGTAGAAATGGATGGTATTGTGCTAAAAAGTTCATAGCCTGCTAGTTAAAAGGAATAATTTGTGCTAAAGGGGAACTAGTACCATTAAATTACCAGTATTAAAATGCTATTATTTAATACTTATTAATGCATTACATGCATTTAGAAACCAAGACACATAGAAATACTAATAATTTTTCCTTTAAGCAGTTGAAACCTATTTTATACATTTAAGGCCTTCAAAAGATTTCTCTCCTGACTCCATAGTAACTCTTTTGGTGGTAGGGTTTCCTTCCTTTAAGTATTTTGTTTTAAAATGTAAATAGTATTTCATATATGAAAAAGAAGCCTGCTGTTTTTCTTTACCAAAAAAAATTTAATCTGAAATAATGGTGAAGAGTTCTAGCAAATTAGTGGTATTTCATATTAACTATTATTGGGTTATTTTTAAAAAAAGAGATTATTTTGTACAAATAGATTTACTAAGCCACTTAATGAAAGTGATTATTTAAAGTGCACACTTTTCACCCTGTTTGGTTGGGCTCAGTGGGTCAGTGGGTTGAACACTGGGCTGTGGGCCAGGAGGCTGGTTGGGGGCATGCAAGAGGCAGCCGGTCAATGTTTTTCTCCCTCTCTTTCTCCCTCCCTTCCCCTCTCTCTATAAAATAAATAAAATGTTTAAAAATATATAAAGTGCATACTCTTCTAGAGGATTTTGTGGCTTAGAGATATTATTTTGAGTAATACAACTGCTGTTTTAACATGTGGGCTCAGATACTTATTTGTGAGGTTTTTTGTTGGTTATAAATCTGAATATTTACACCTGTTGACAATTATTTATAGGTTTATGAACCACATGAAACACCATTTAGAACTTGAGAAGCAGAACAGTGAGAGCTGGGAAAGCCACACCACCTGCCAGCACTGTTACCGTCAGTATCCCACACCATTCCAGCTGCAGTGTCACATTGAGAGCACACATACACCTCATGAGTTTTCTAGTAAGTCACAATTTCAATGAAGTCCTGAACATTAATGATTTTCATCATCTGAACTATGAGGAGTACTTAAGAAATCTGATAGAAACAATAAGAATAAGAAATAGACTTGGTAGTTTGAGGGCAAAGTCGGAAAACAAGTTTTAACTTGTAGAAACTTTTCAATACAATTACTTACTAAAGTTGAAGTTCCTTTTGTAAATAGGGCATAACTCATGCATTGTGTGTAAGGGGCTAAATTAGAAAACCAGATTCCCTGTTTTGCAAATATGAAATCAATGGTCTTGATTTATACTCTAATAAGAAAAGTAACTTCAGTGAAAGTTAAAATCAGAGTGTGGAGTTAAATGGCTTGGATTCAAATTCCAGCTCTGCCTCTTAATACAACTGCAAGATCTCAGGCCAATTACTTAATCTTTCTATGCCTCAGGTTCTTCATCTGAAAAATGGGAATAAAAATAGCAGTCACTCTCAATGATGGAATGGGAATTATTCAGTAAGCTAATACAAGTAAAGTTCTTAGAACAGCATTAACAGTGTTAACAACTATAGAATTGTTGGAACCATCATCACTATTACTATTATTACTTGTTGTTGCTGTTGTTATAGATGTACAAAATGAACCTCTTATTTATATACATCCTTAATATGGTGCAATGTGTTTTTTTCCAATTTCAGCTATTTGTAAAATCTGTGAATTATCATTTGAAACAGAACATACTCTTTTACAACATATGAAGGACACTCATAAACCCGGTGAAATGCCATATATTTGCCAGGTACACACACATTTTATTGTGTACTTAGGTGTTCATTTAATTATCATGTGCCACAAAATAATGTTGTTCTTTTGAATTTTTTAACTATTTGAAGAAAAGTTATTAAAATTGAAGAGCCTCTTTTGCCATGGAAACTCCCTTGGTTTAATTCACATATGTATGGGTGGTGGGTTGGATTTGGCCTGTGGGTCATAGTTTACTGACCCCTATACTAGAAAAATAGAATACTCTGTTGGAAAAAGACAAACATATGGATTTTATTACCAAGTAGGGAAGAATATGGACATGCTAGAGAAATAGCAAATGCTGTTAGCTATGGGGAACTCAACTAAATGCTTTGCGGCCTTTATTTTCTCAGAATTTGAACTGGTTCCCAATAAGATAGCAAGATAAAGATAGATTGCCTCTGTCATATCCTGGATGCTATTTAAAATCCAAAGAAAAGAATACTTCATTTTATATATAGCAGGATAAACTTTATAGGATAAGAGGTATCAGAGTTGGAAAATTTAAGTCAGGGGAAGGGGTAGTAGATCTGAAAAGAAAGGAATCTAGTTACATTTAGGAATATATTTTTAAACTTTGAATGGTAACTTCTCTTTCAAAGATTATCATTATTATTTACAGTAATAAGATTCTTCATTATGTAAGCAGCAGAGCTGAGTTAGTAGAACGTAATGTTCCTCTGAACAAAGGATTCATCATTGCTACTTTGATGTACTTGCATATCAGTTATAAATTTTGAAGTTAAACTAAACCTTCTTTATATTTCTAGGTTTGTCAGTTTAGATCATCAACATTTTCTGATGTAGAAACTCATTTTAGAGCATCCCATGAAAACACGAAGAACTTGCTATGTCCATTTTGCCTCAAAGTTAGTAGAATGGCAACCCCCTACATGAATCATTACATGAAACATCAGGTGAGATTTAGCAGTTCTTATGTGTTTATTTTGTCTTACTGAATGAAAAGGGGTGTGTGTGTGTGTGTCACTTAAACCAGTGACTAGATTTGTTCTAGAAGGAAAGCAAATTTCTTGCAAATGGTCTTTGTTGTAAATTTGTTGCATTTACAATTTATGCTGAATTATTTGTGAAACTTCCACTTCCTCTATTTGTCTGCTTCCTGGTGATGATGAGGCTCATGAATAGGGAAAATTCTGAAAGACAGGTAGAAATAGGAACCCTAGAGTGGAGGAGAAGCTGGAATATGAATGAAATATTAAGTTGGATATTTCAGGGGTCTAAGAGTGGTAAGAATGGGAGTGATTTTTGCCCTGGCTGACGTAGCTCAGTGGCTTGAACATGGGCCTGTGAACCAGAGGATCGCAGTTCAATTCCCAGTCAGGTCACGTGCCTGGGTTGCAGGCAAGTTCCCAGCAGGGGACACATGAGAGGCAACCATACATTGATATTTCTCTCCCTCTCTCCTTCCCTTCCCCTCTAAAGATAAATAAATAAAATCTTTTTTAAAAAAAGCATGGGAATGATTTTGAAAGTAGTGAATCAGGAGCAGAGAAAGGGATAAGTATAAACTGAGTAAGATAAGATTTAGGGCTATAATCTTTTTCCTTTTTCTCTTCAAACTTTATTTCCAATTTCTAGCCTATTTTTTATTATGCAAAGACGTGCTTCCCTTCAGTGGCCTGAAATGGTCTTTTGGAGCAGTCAGTGACAAAAGAAACCGCAATGAGATTTATTTCTAGATATGTGAACTATGCCAGAGAATTATGTTTATGTTATAACTTGTTTTCTGGATGACTTACCAGTCCTGCTATGTAATCTCTCAGATGCCAGTATTAGTGGTTTCATCTTTCCTTTGAATTCTCATTTTATGCCTGCTTGCTCTTTTCCTGACACAATTAGACCATCCTTTATTTTGGCCGAAAACATTGATGTAAACCTATTCTTGAGTGTATGAAAAGCAATGGCACCTTTGCCAAAACCAGAAGTCATGAATTCACTGAATCTGATTATGCAATCAAGGTTTGTCTCCTCACAGATCAGCTCGCTACACATTATTGATTACGTTGTAGTAGCCAATTTATTCAGCACTACTTGTTAGCATTGCTTTTAATTCCAGTCATCTGATAATCATAAAATCAACTTGTAGTTGTTAATTGGAAAAAAATCATAAAATTAGCATATCCAAATACATTTAGGACCATCTGTGTTATGACTGGGATGGTACCAACATGCTTAGTTTTTTATCCTGGTATGCCACCTTACCCTTAAGAACCTCTGACAAGATCTTTCTGTTCTAGGGTCTCCACCAAAGTTCTATCAGATGTTAGTAGATGTCTGCTCTAAAATTGTTCCTGGAAAAAAATTTAGTACATGGCTAGATTTATAAAATTTAATGATTAGCTTTTGTTTATTTTTAAAATAAGAGTTTTTTAATATGTTAAAAATCATAAATGCCCAAGCAAGGGGTATTGTATATTTTATCCCCAAAATTTATTTGACCGTTGAAACCTTTATTTGCTCAATACCTGTTAACATTTCTTGAAGATCAGGATTTGGGAAACACTGGTCTTGGTGCTCTATATTTAATCTTTTGACCTTTCATTTTGAAAGGAAGTAGAAGATAAAAGCTCTATTTCATTTTGAAGTTTTTAACATAATGCTATCTCTCATGCTTTACTAAACTCCAGGGTAAAATGTAGGTGTGGAGGGAGTAGTAATATATGCTTAGAAAGGTAAGAAAAAGAAGAATGGGCCTGCTATGTGGACTGTGTCTCTTAAGTGGTTTATATGATGTATGGTCACTCTTCATACCTCAAGCATGAAGTATGTTCCAATTGTACATCTGAACTTGCCATGTATGTAGGAAAGAGTTAACCAAGCAGGTCTGAGTTGCTCAAATCATGCACATTTTCAGAAGGGTCTACTTGCATAACTCCTAGAACCATAACTCCAAGGGTCTTGGCTAACCCTTAGAACCTTTGTTATTAACTGAGAAGGGGCTTACATGCCTGCAACCTGAACCATGTCGTACCAGGTTTTCTAGATCATTTGTGCAAAAGAATATGATTGTGGTGAACAGTTGCTTTTCTTCTGGTCATCTGAAGGTTTAGTGATAGAACCCATGAAAAAATCTTGGCTCTTAGACTCGAGAGCTTCCCTAGCCAAAACAACAACAACAAAAACACTTCATAGATGTTGCTAGGGGATTGAGTAAGTGCGTCTTATACAACTCCATTGAGAGAAGGCACTTGGAAACGGGCACCAGTATCCTCCAGCCTCCCATGCACTTTTTTTTCTTTATTAATCCTGTTCTGTATCCTTTCGCTGCAATAAATCAGAACTGTGGGTATCACAACTCCCAAGTCTTATAATTCCCCCTACTAGAGCACAGTTGGCAAACACAAGGCCCTCGGGCTGAATCCGGCCCTCCACCTTGTTTTATCTGGCCAGGCACCTTGTTTCTGCCCAGTGGCAGTGCCAAGCTCTCGCTTAACTGTTAAGGAGTAGTTACATTGATATAGTCCTAAAATGACACTTGGCCCTTTGAAGGCAACCGCAAGGCTGATGTGGCCCCAGGGAAAATGAAATTGACACCTCTGTCTGTACTAGGTCATCAAACCTGGGAATAGTCTTGGGGACTACATGCACACCTTGGGTGCCCAGCTTTTTTGTAAGTTTCAAGTACCTAAGAGGGAGGCAGTCAGGAGTCAATAGAGGAAAGGCTCTATTAATTATTAATATGAAAGGTCACCAGGCATCCTTCAAAGTATTTGCAACTTGTATAATTGTTCACAAAATACTCAAAAACCATAGCAAGATTATAAGCTTATAATTGTGATGACATTAGTGCAGTTTTACACAAGAATTGTTGAGTCTAGAGCCAGTTTTATTCTTTTTGAAGACTGTGGTGGTAACTTTTTTGTAAAAGAATATATTATGTTTTGAGTGATTTTAGAGCTAACAATACAGCTTGTACAACTTCTAAGAAAGGATTAAGGATTTCAGATGTGTTATATAGCCTCATTAGATCTTTATAATAATAACAAGCAGTTAACTTACACAAATCACTTGCTGTATGACAGTTACTAGTGCTTTACTTGTATTATCTTGTTTAATCCTCACCACCACTCTACAAAACAGGCATATGGTCATTTACATCCCATAGATAAGGGAACAAAGCTTTGTAGAAAGTAAGTTACTTGCCCAATGTCACATTCTCAAGTAAATGGCAGAACCAAAATTTGTCTTACAGCCAAAGCTTTTATCTCAGAGTCATATTCTTCTTTGATATTAGGTCTGAAGGCAGATTTACAGATAGTCAGGATTCACCTTGAAAATCCTTCAAATCACCCAAACAATATAATATGCTTGTCAAAAGTTTAACAGACACTTTTCTTTGTCCTTGGAACAGATCACTATTGTTTTTGGTTGAGCATACTACGCTATTAAAAATGTACTTTATCATCCTTAGCACATTGCAAGCATGCCTGAGTAAAATAGGTATGCAGATTTGAGTCCAGCTAAAGGAACAGGAGATTAATATCTCCCATCTCAGGGCTTTGGGCAAATGCTCATGGAATGGGATGGCAGACATTCGAACTAGTTAAACTGTGCCTGCTTTTCATGTGCATTCTCTGTCAGTCCTTTGCTGTCTGTCTCACTATTTAACAAATACAGGGTGGGACAAAGGTAGGTTTACATTTCTTCATATGGAAAATAATATAATAATTAATAAATAAGAATATAAGAATAAACTGTTTTTGCATACTCACGACTATAAACCTTCTTTTACCCCACCCTGTATTTATCGAGTGCCCAATATACACCATGGGCTGTTTTTCTGAATTGAACAAAACAAAGTTCGTGCCTTCTAAGATTTGCATTATAGTGGAGAAAAGTGTGTGTGTGATATCTGAATATATGTATGCCAGTTGGTGATACGTACCATGGGAAGAAAATACAGGGAGTGCCAGGGCTTAGGAGGTAAAGGAGTAGTTTCTGGTCTATTTTAATGGGGTGGTCAAAGAGAACCTCTCAAAAAAAAATTAAGAAAGCCATGTGTATATCTGGGAGAAAATGTCCCTGGTAGAGAGAACAGTAAGTAGGCAGTGAGGTGAGCATATATCCAAATGTTCAAGGAGGAGCAAAGAGGTTAGTGTTGCTGGAGCATGCTAAACAACTGGGAGGAAGAATAGTAGGAAATTAAGTGGTAGCAATAGAATGCAGGGCAGGTGGTATAGGGCATCATAAGCCAGAGTCAGGATTTTGGAGTATTATGGGAAGCCATTGGAGGGTTTAAGCATGTGAGAGATTATTATGGCAGCTATGGAGAGAGTAGACTGTTGGGAGGAAAAAACGGAAACAAGGGAAAGGTAGGAGGCTATTGCAAAGTCCAGATGAGTTGCTTGGACTGTTATGGTGGCAGTGGGTAGGGGGGATGAAAAGTGAAAAGATTGCTTTTGACAGCAGAGCTGACAGGTTTTATTAATGCATTGGATGTGGGGTGTGAGAGAAAGAAGAGTTAAGAATGACCAAGTTCTTTTGTCCCAAAGAGCTATAAGAATGGTGTTCACATATTCTGAGATATTGGAAAAACTAGGAGGGGACAGATTTTTTTTGCAGGGGTGGATGGGGGGTAATCTGGAAGTCAGTTTTGTCCATGTTGATTTGAAATGCCAGTTAGATATCAAGTAATGATGTTGAGGAGACCATTGGATGGATGATATATTAAATCATGAAACTGGATGAGGTAGGTATAAGTTAAGGGGAAAATTCTGAGAACTATACTCAGGGGAACTTTATCTTTCCTTTTATCTTGCTTTGTTTTATCATTGTTCTATTACAGTTGTCCCAATTTTCCCTGTCGCTCTCTCCTGCCCCACCCAACCTCCCCCTCCCACAGTCAGACCCCACAGTGTTGTCCATGTCCATCGGTCATTCATACATGCTCACTGATCAGACCCTTCTCCTTCTTACCCCCTACATCCCCCTCCCCCTCCCCTCTGGTCTCTGTCAGTCTGTTCCTTGTTTCCATGCCTCTAGTTTTATTTTGCTGGTTTGTTTGACTGAGACTTTTTCCCCCTCTTTCTCTCTTTTCAGCACATATAGGTGAATCTGTTTACATTGCCTGTACCTATGGTATGATCCAATGCACCTTCTAAAATAGTCTTAAAATGAGCCCTGGCCAGTGTGACTCAGTTGTTTGGCCATTGTCCTGATAATCAAAAAGTTGCAGGTTCAATTCCCTGTCAGAGCACATGCCTGGGTTATGGGGTTGATCTCCAGTCAGGGTGCTGCAAGAGGTGACCAATCGATGTTTCTCCCTCACATCAATGTTTCTCTACCTCTCTTTCTCCCTCCCATCCCCTCTCTCTAGAATCAATAAAAGGAAAAATGAAAGTCTTAAAATGATACTAAACTAGTAATATAAACACTTTATATTTATATATTCCTTTGAAATTTGTAAAGAATTTTTATTTTTCAAATTCATGCTATGTACCAAAGACTGTTAGGTACTTTCATATACCTTACCTCGTTTGCTTTTCCTAAATGATTACTTATTTCAAATGTAAATAGTGATAGGGCCTAAAGAGGTACAGCTTTAGAGAAAAAGTTATTTTGTATCTGTGTGTTGCTTTAAATTTACATATAAACATAAAATATGATTTTAATTAATGAAAGTATATATATAAAGATCACAATTGATAATATATAATTTATAGTAGAAAAACACTAGCTATAAGCAAATGACTTAGGTATCTCTTGGGTCCTATTTCCCATTGGTAAAATAATAACAGCACTGGGTTTGAGAGGGGACGCAGTCAAGGAGGTCTCCAGCGGTAGATTGGAATCAGCTGTACAATATTACAGCCATTAGCTCTATGTGTCTATTTAAATTAAAATTTAAGTCCTCTGTTGGACTTGCCACATTTTAAGTGCTCAATAACCACATGTGGCTAGTGGCTACCATATTGGACAGTGCACCTGTAGATCATTATCATCAATCTAAAATGTCCTATTGGGCAGCACTGTTTTATACAACCATTTCTATGTAACTTTTATGGGAGAGTCTGGTTAAATTTTTTTGGCCCTAGAAAGTTCAATATATTTTACCAACTTGTGAAACAAATGGAAACAACAACAATTAAAAAAGAATTTTCTGTTTTCATGGATAAAAATACAGTACAGCTCATTTTCATATTATCATGTGTTTGAAAATTTCTACTTCAAATTTAAATTCAAAAAGCTTTCACCCTATAAATGCTGTAGAACTTGTCCCATTGGAACATAATTGTTGCAATTTTCATATTGATTGCCTATATAATAACAAATATTTTGAAACCCGAATACTAATGCAAGAAGTGCTTTTAAATAATGAAATGATATTTTGGTGTTACTTATGATGGAATATGGTAAAATACTGATTTTTTAATTGTTTAGCTATTAGAATTAAGACCAATTTCAGGACCCAGGATTTGTGGTAGTAGAAATTACTATTTCTAATATTATTTGTAAACAGAAAAAAGGAGTTCATCGCTGTACAAAATGCAGACTACAATTTTTGACCTGCAAGGAGAAACTGGATCACAAGACACAGCATCGGACATTTATAAAACCTAAAGAGCTAGAAGGCTTGCCTCCTGGTTCCAAAGTGAGTTTTAAATATGTTGTATTTTAACATTTCATATGATAATAGAGATAAACTCCTGCCTGGTTTTATCAATTGAACATAATAGTAAGATTTTAATTTTAAGATTTCTCTTATGTTTGGAAAGAAAAGCTTCTGTCCATTATTTTCTGAGTTGATTGACATGTGCTAACTTGGATTATATTTCTTTGTACTGAGTGCAAGTAGATTAACTGCAGCCTGAGTCAGCGGGTAGAATATTCCTTCAATATTCTATAGGCTCTTTCTGTGGTATTCCAGTAGGCAGCATATATGTCTGCTTCAGCCACTACACTATTAAGGTCAGGAATCATGTTTAATTTATCTTCGTGTCTCTAGCATGTGTCATAGTGCCTTGAATGCCATGGTTTGTTGAAGTTGGTGTTATGAGTGTTCTCAGAAAAGCAAGTTCTGTTTCTGAGAGTAGCATTGCTGTTTTAAGAGCACAAACACATTTGACTGCAAATTTCCTTTTCCATGATTGCCTTGTGTACGTTTTTTCTGACTTCTTTATGTAAAGTCAGCTCTTGGCTGTGCTCCAATGGAGGGATGCCTAATCCAAATTGAAAAATTCCCAAACATTTATATTTGGCTTTGAGTACTTACCTTTAAATGTGCATATGTCTACTGTTTGAATGAACTAAAATGATGTAAAGTAATTCTCTGAATATGTAGAGCCAGAGAAGCTATCCAGTATTTTTCCTTCCATGCAGTCCATTCCTTCCATGCTGGGACTAGACATGCAGAATACTAATGTAAGCAGTGCAGTCCTCCCTCAGATCTTCTCTTACTAGTAGTAATAGTTAGTATGTTACATTATAATATTAGTCATAATGATTGCAGTACTTTAGAATTAAGGTTTCAGTGTGCTTTTTCTTACATCCATTATTTAATCCATGTAACAATTTAATGAGGTAGACAAGGCAAGTATGATTCCCTTCTTATAAATGAGGAGGCTTAGAGAGGATATGTTACTTACTCAGGGTTACATGGCTAGGAATATGTAGTACTGAGACTTCTCTTTGGGTCTTTTGACTCCTAGCTCAGTGGTTTTTGTAGTATACCAAACCACATGTATTATATATGACTTCTTCATTGGCTGCTTCTCAAATACATGGAGGCTGTACAGTCAAATGATTAAAGAGAAGGTAAATAGGCAACTGTGATTTTCATTCTTAACCAGTGAGTATAATCAAACATTTTCTTTTTCTAAATACTAAATAATAAATTTTATATTAGATCCTTTAAAGGAAATTCTGAATATTATGAAATATTCCATGATATCTGATGAATTGATGTAACCTCCACAGTAACCTTTAGAACCATAAATTTTGTTCTGTGAGCCCCCAGAGAAAGCAGGTCACATTTACTGGAGATCTGCTTTATAGTCATCAAAGAGTAATATAAGCCTTTGTAGCCCTAGGTGGTGTGGCGCAGTGGATTGAGTGCTGCCATGCGAACCAAAGGTTGCCAGTTTGATTCCCAGTCAGGGCATGTACCTGGACTGCAGGCCAGGTCACTAGCTGGGGGTGTGTGAGAGGCAACCCATTGTATCTCTCACATACTGATTTTTCTCTTTCTCTCTTTGTCCCTCTCTTCCCCCTCTCTAAAAGTAAATAAATAAGCCCTGCCTCGTGTGGCTCAGTGGATTGAGCACAAGCCTGCAAACCAAAACTAAAAGCAAATAAATAAATAAATAAAATATTTTTAAAAAAAGAGTGATACAGGCTGTTCCAGAGTTGTTATTTCAGGCCTTTGAGATTCAAATTTTGACCTCTAAATTTGTAAAAGCTATTTAGCTATATCAGAGCATAAAATAGCCATGGAATATGCTTTTTTGATGATGATAATGATAATAATAATTAGCACTAATTCCTTGTTATCCATTAATACCTATGTTATCATATAAATACTATCAATGTAACACTGTGATATTATAACAGTAAGTAAATATTGATGTAAATTTAATTTAATTGGTATAACCATTCAGAATAAATGGAGGATTTAACTGATTGTATTTTATACTTGTCATTTTCAAAGTAATGATTTTTACCTTTTTGTATTGCTGTATTTTTTGAAACAGCTTTATTGAGATATAATTCATATACCGTACTGTTATCCCATTTAAAGTGTACAATCCGGTGTTATTTAACACATTCACAGAATTGTGCAACCATCACTACCATCCATTTTAGGACATTTTCAACACCCTCAGAAGAAACCCCATACCTATTGGCAGTCAGTTCCTATTTCCCCTCCACTGGCTCCAGGCAAATATTAACTTTCTTTCTGTCCCTGTGGATTTTCCTACTCTGGACATTTCATATAAATGGAGTCATACAATAAGTGATCTTTTATGTCTGACTTATTTCACTTAACATAATGTTTTTGAGGTTCATCCATATTGTAGCTTGTATTAATATTTCATTCCCTCTTACGGCTGTATCAGTATTTATGTACCACTACTTATGTATCAGTACTTCATTCTTTTTTATAGCTGAATGTTATTTCACTGTAGGAATACTGCATATCTTATTTATCCATTCACCAGTTGATGGACATTTGGCTATATGAATAATGCTTCTCTGAAAATTCATGCACACGTTTTTATGTGAATGTAGTTCATTTCTCTTGGGTGAAATTGCTAGAATGGAACACCTAGTAGTGAAATTGCTGGATTGTATACCTCTTATTTTTAACATTTTGAAGAACTGCCAAACTGTTTTTTAAAACTATCCTACCATTATACATTCTCACCAGAAATAATGAGGGCTGCCGTTTCTCCACATCCTTGGCAATACTCATTATTATCTGCCTTGTTTTAAATATATTTTATTGTGTCCTGGCTGTTGTGGCTCAGTGGATTGAGTGCTGGCCTGTGAACCAAAGAGTTGCTGGTTCGACCCCCAGTCAGGGCACATGCCTGGGTTTCAGGCCAGGTCCTCAGTGAGGGGGACGTGTGAGAGGCTACCACACATTGATGTTTCTCTCCCTCTCTTTCTCTCTTCATTCCACTCTGTCTAAAAATAAATAAATAAAATCTTTTTTAAGTATATATTATTGATTATGCTATTACAGTTGTCCCTTTTTTTCCTCCCCTTTATCCCTCTCCTCCCTGTACCCCCTTCCCTCCAGCACTGCCCCCCTTAGTTCATGTCATGGGTCATACATATAAGTTCTTTGGCTTCTGCATTTCCTATACTATTCTTAACCTCTCCCTGTCTATTTTGTACCTACCAATTATGCTTCTTATTTCCTGTACCTTTCCCTCCACTCTCTCTCATTCCTCTCACCACTTATAACCCTCCATGTGATCTCCATTTCTGTGATTCTGTTCCTGTTCTGCTTGTTTGCTTTGTTTGTTTTTGTTTTTACTTTTTGTTTTTTAGATTCAGTTGTTGAGAGTTCTGAGTTTGTCATTTTACTGTTCATATTTTTTATCTTTTTCTTAAATAAATCCCTTTGCCATTTCATATAATAAGGGCTTGGTGGTGATCTGAGAAGCACTTTATCTGCCTTTCCATTCCAAAGGATAGCTTTGTTGGATAGAGTAATCTTCGATACAGATCCTTGCCTTTCATGCCTTTGAATACTTCTTTCCAACCCCTTCTTGTCTGTAAGGTCTCTTTTGAGAAATCAGTTGATAGTCTTATGGGAAGCCCTTTACAGGTAACTCTCTTTTTTTCTTGCTGCTTTTAAGATTCTCTCCTGCCCTGGCTGGTGTAGCTCAGTGGATTGAGCGCTGGCTTGTAAACCGAAGGGGTCACCGGTTCAATTCCAAGGCTATGGCACATGCCTGGGTTACAGGCCAGGTCCCCAGTAGGGGGCGCACAAGAGGCAACCACACATTGACATTTTTCTCCCTCCCTTTCTCTCTGTCTATAAATAAATAAATAAATAAATAAATAAATAAATAAATAAATAAATAAATAAAATCTTAAACTCATACTTACCTTTTTTTAAAAAATTACCTCCTTATCTTTACTCTTGAGTAATTTCCTTATGATATGTCTTGGTGTGTTCCTTCTTGGGTCCATCTTTTTTGGTACTCTCTGAGCTTCCTGGACTTGCATGTCTATTTCCTTCTCCAGACTGGGTAAGTTCTCCATTATTTTTTCAAATAAGGTTTCAATATCTTGCTCTCCCTGTTCTCCTTCCAACACCCCTATGAATCAGATGTCGGAACATTTAAAGTTATCCCAGAGGTTCCTAAGACTCTCCTCATTTTTTTTTTTTTTTTTGAATTCTTGTTTCTTCATTCTGTTCTGGTTGAATGTTTATTTCTTTCTTCTGTTACAAATCTTTGATTTGAGTCCTGGTTTTCTTCCCTTCACTGTTGGTTCCCTATATATTTATCTTTAGCCTTCACATCTTCCTTTATTTTGCGTCCATACTCAATCAGTTCTGTGAGCATCCTGATTACCAGTGTTTTGAACTCTGCATCTGATAGGTTAGCTATCTCCTTGGTGCTTAGTTATTTTTCTGGAGTTTTTATCTGTTCTTTAATTTGGGCCCTATTTCTTTGTCTTGGCACACCTGTTATATTGTAAGAGGCAAAGCCTTAGGTATTCACCAGGGCATGGCAACCCACTTCACTGTGTTGTGCGGGAGGGGTCTGAGAGGGGACAGTGCCACTTGCTCAGCTCTTGGTTGATGTTCAATCACTTCCCCTGCTACCCACAAGCAAACTGTGCCCTTCTGGTTCTGATTCTTCGGTGGGTGGTTTTGTGCATGTTCTAGGACCCCATACGCCCCTCCAATAGACTCTGCTATGAAACTGATAGTTTCTCCCGCTGCCACAACCCCTACAGGTTTTTAGAGCCATAGGTTTTCAGGCTTTATTTCTGGTGCTGGAACCCTGGGTAGTTCAGTCTGTCTCACTCCCTAGTTGGTCCTCCTGGTTTATCACACACAAATGTGGAACCACCCATTCCATCAGCTGCCATGTCTCTCCTCCCCTCCTACCTGTCTAGATTAATGTTTCTTCTTTAAATCCTCGGTTGTCAGATGTCCATACAGTTCGATTTTGTGACAGTTCTGGCTGTTTTTTTTTTTTAATTTGTTGTTGTCCTTTTGGTTGTGTGAGGAAGTGAAGCATATCTGCCTATGCCTCCATCTTTGCCCTTATCCGCCTTTTCTATTATAGCCATTCTAGGTGGTCTGAGGTGATACCACATTGGAGTTTTTATTTACATTTCCTTGATGACTAGTGATATTGAGCATATTTCACATGCTTATTTTCCATGCGTATATCTTTGAAGGAAGGCCTATAGATCACTTGCTCATTTTTCTAAATATTTTTATAGTTTACATTCAATATTTTTATTAGTTTCAGGTGTAGCGTGTAGTGATTAGACAATTACATACTTTACAAAGGTTCTCCCTGATATTTCCAGTACCCACCTGGCACCGTACATAGTTATTACAGTAACTTGCCCATTTTTATTACTTGACCATTTTTAAATTGGGTTATTTGTGTTTTTCTCCTTTTAATTAACACTAGTTAACAAAATTATATAGGTTTCCGGTGCACAATTTAACAACACATCATCTGTACACTCTGTGTTGTGTGTTCACCACCCCAGGTTATTTGTTTTTATATTGTGTTATAAGAATTCTTTATGTATTTTACATATATGTAAGTCCCTTATTAGGTATGTTTTGCGTATATTTTCTCTCATTCTGTGGGTTATCTTTTTCACTCTCTTAATCGTGTCATTTGAAGCACAAGTTTTAAATTTTTATGAAGTTCAATTTATCTATTTTTTCTTTGGCTAATTATACTTTCAGTGTAACATTTAAGAAACTATTGCCTAACCCAAGGTCACAAAGATTTATTAGGCTTGCTTCTAAAAGTTTTATAGTTTTATTATGCTCTGGTTTCTCTACAAATTGTATAAATCACCTTTTACTAAAAGTTTTATAGTTTTAGCTCTTACAATTGGTCTTTTGATACATTTTGAGTTAATATTTGTATCTAGTTGGGATCCTCATGCATTTGCATGTAGGCATCCATTTGTCCCAGCATCATTTGTTAATGTGACTGTTGTTTCCCTCACTGAATTGTTTTGGTACCCTTGTCAAAAAGAAATGGACCATACTGTGATTGCTTGCAATGGTCTTTTTGATATTATGGTGATGATTAACTTTATAAAATATACATTGCCATTATAGGTTACTATTCGAGCATCGTTTGGACACCTTCATTCAAAACCATCAACTACATCTTCCAGTGATACTCCAAGCACTTCTTCTCTTCAGGTCTCACCTCCAAAGTCTAAAAATACAACTGCTAAAAATTCCACAAAATCTAATGCAAGTAAGACTAAGATGTGTAAGTCTCGTGCAACTACGTCCACTGCAAGTAAGGCATCCAATGCAAATAAGCAAGGTAAAGGTGCATCTAAATGCAAAGCAAAAACCTCTTACAAGCAAAAGAAACAACGCAACAGAAAGAACAAAATCATCATAGCTTTGAAGAATTTAAGGTAATATATTTTATTCCTGATTCACAATGTCAATTTATGTTAATTATTAAAGGTGTATTTTAATATAATTTACCATATCACAAAACTCTTGCACATGTACATGTTGATTTTATCTGGCATAAACATCAAGCAGTAAAAAGGTACTTTTTATAACTGTTGGGCAGAAGTTGAATTACTGTGTTTATTTGTATAATTGTCAGATTTTACACTAACCTTGTATCTTGTGATAGTTGAATTGGTTAATATGATCCTTTTCTTTCCAGGGAAACATTAACTGCTGTTAGATTTTTTTACACTTGTCCTAGCTTGTTTCAAAGAAAAAATTCAAATTAATAAATCTCTATTTAAAGATGTTAACCTAAATATCTTAGCTTCAGTTAATAAAATGTTAAAGCTTTACCTTATTTTTGTTTTACAATATGAATTTTATCATTTTTTTCTGTCTCCATAAGGTGTTGTCGAGGAGTTCACAAGTGCATTGAGTGTCATTCCAAAATAAAAGATTTTGCAAGTCACTTTTCAATATATATCCACTGTAATTTTTGCAAATACAACACTAACTGTAACAAAGCCTTTGTAAATCATATGGCGAGGTGAGTTAAACTTGTACACTGCCAATCAAAACTGCCATTCAAGGTATTTGTGTTTTTTGTTTTAAACCAAATTTATCCTATTAGAAGACAGTTTGTCACATCAGAGAGCTAAAGGGATCTAGCAATAGGGAATTTCTTGGATATTACCCGATACTGTTTGCTAGCATAATAACTCATGAAATTAATGGCACAAAATTTTCAAGAAGTTAGGCTAATGAAAATAAAATAAGCTTGTTAAGGAAATTTATTTTTCTGACTCTTTCAAAAAGTGGTCATTTCCAAACATAAAATTTTAAATGTTTTAAAAATATTTATTCAATAAATACATGTAACCCACATGAACAGTCATTTTGAGAGACATCAGATTTGTCAAAGATGTTAAGACCCATTATTGGTGATTACTTATGCATGCCCTCTGTTTATATCCACCTGTCCCCCCCTCTTACACCCTTGTCTCATCCATCCCCCTGTTCAATCGTCTTTCAAGTCATCCATCTTTTCTTCATTCAGTGAAATGTGACATGAGAGACTGTAGGGATATTCCAGTTGTGATGCTACTATTGGAATTTCTGTTCATACATCAACTCAGTTTAAATTAGGTACTTTAGCACCTACCATATGAGATCTGTCCAGAAAAAAGTCCAGCCGTTGTTAATATAACAGGAACAGTTTGCGTGACATTGATGTAACCTGGCAGCCAAGGAGAGTGGACTGCAGTGCACATGCATGAAACAGCGACAACCTCACTGTACTAGTCAGTGGGGGTGGTAGACATCATTGAGTGAGCATGTGTACTGTGTGGCCGTCACATTCAAAATGACTGAGCGAGTAGACCAGCCTACATCAAATTTTGCATTTAGTTTGAACATTCCTCTGCTGAAGCTATTCAGATGATTCAGAAGGCCACAGCTATAGGCAACTGGTGATTGGCAGCTTCATCACAACAATGTGTCCCCTCATGCATCACATCTCATGCAAAGATTTTTTTGTGAAACATCGAATCACCCAAGTGACTCTGTCCCCTTACAGCCTAGATTTGGTGCCCTGAGACTTCTGGCTTTTCCCAAAACTAAAATTACCTTTGAAAGGGAAGAGGTTTCAGACCATTGATGAGATTCAGGAAAATACTATGGGGAAGCAGATGGCAATTGGGACAACTGTGAGGTCCCAAGGCACCTACTTTTAAGGGGACTGAGGTGTCATTTTCCTGTGTACAGTGTTTCTTGTATTTCGTACCTTCAGTAAATGTCTCTATTTTTCATAGTACATGGCTGGATACTTTTTGGACAGACTTCATATACTTTATACTAGAAAAAGACTTCAGAGCCTGCATTACTTTCATTTGGAACTCATTTGTAGCACTTCCTCAGGATGGATTCTTTTTTAATAGACAAAAAAAATTTTGATATAACTATGCTAAGTTGATTATTCAGATTAAAGTAGTTCTATTTATTTTTATTCAGAAATAAGGTATAACCAATAAAAGTGGTTTCCTCATAAATCATAACAAGACCTTTGTTACTTTCTGGCCATAGTTAGCCTCTACTTCCTAGGATTTGCCCACATTTTTTGTGGCTGTGGCACTTGGCTTGCGAGTTATTTTCCCCTTTGATGATCAGCCTGACCTCATGGTACCTTGAGGTACCATGCCAGCACTTCACATCCACCTGTGACATTTTCTACCCCCAGCTTTACTACCCCCCCCCTTTTAACTCATCATATACAATATTTATTTTGAATTTTCATTACTCCATGACTTTTAGTCTTGATCCATCTTTTTAACCAGTGGCACCAGTCTAATTTTATAGTCAACCTCACCCTCAAAATCATCTGTTTGAATGTTGCTTTGTTTTTGTCCTATAATCCTTTGTATCTTAGTCATGTTTAACCATGCTGTCCTTCAATCTTTTATTCAATTTTTTTAATTTAATCTTTATTAATTTTTTTCCATTACCATTTAGTCCCCTTATAACCCCTCTCCCCAGCAATCACCACATTGTCGTCCATGTCCGTGAGTCCTTTTTCCTTTTTGCTTACTCCCCCTACCTCCCACCCCCATTAGCTGTCCTCTGTTCTCCATCTATGAGTCTGCCTATGTTTTGCTTGTTAGTTCAGCTTGTTCATTAGATTCCACATATGAGCGAAGTCATGTGGTATTGGTCTTTCTCTGACTGGCTTATTTCACTGAGCATAATGTTCTCCAGGTCTCTCCATACTGTTGCAAAGGGTAAAATTTTCTTATTTTCTATGGCCAAGTGGAATTCCATTGTGTAAATGTCCCATAGTTGTTTTATCCACTCACCTATTCATGGACACTTTGGCTGCTTCCATTTCTTGGTAATTGTAAATAACACTGCAGTGAATGTAGGGCTGTTTATGTCCTTTCAAATTAGTGCTTTGGATTTCTTCGGATATACTGAGAAGGTTGCTGGGTCAAAATGCAGATCCATTTTTAATGTTTTGAAATATCTCCATACTGTTTTCCACAGTGGCAGCTCCAGTCTGCATTCCCGCCAACAGTGCAAAAAGATTCCCTTTCTCCACATCCTTGCCAGCACTTGTTGTTTGTTGACTTACAACCTCACACCATTCTCACAGGTGTGAGACGCTGTCTCACCGTGGTTTTAATTTGCATTTCCTGGATGATTAGTGACATTGAGCATCTTTTCATATGTCTATTGGCCATATGTGTGTCCTCTTTGGAGAAGTATCTATTCAGATCCTTTACCCATTTTATAATTGGGTTTGTTTTTGGTATTGAGTTTTGTAAATTTTGGATATTAACCCCTTATCAGATATATCAGTGAATGTGTTCTCCCAATGGGTGGGTTGCCTTTTTATTTTATTGACCATTTCCTTTGCTGTGCAAAAACTTTTTAGTGTGATGAACCCCCATTTGTTTATTTTTTTCTTTTGTTTTCTATGCCTGCAGAGATATATTTGATAAAGTATTGCTATGAGCAATGTCTGAGATTTTGCGGCCTATGTTTTCTTCTAGGATTTTTATGGTTTCAGGTCTAATATTTCAGTCTTTCATCCATTTTTAATTTATTCTTATGTGCGGTGTGAGAAGGTGGTCTAGTTTCGTTTTTCTGCATGTCTCTGTCCAATTTTCCCAACACAGCTAATTGAATAAACTATCTTTAGCCCATTTTATGCGCTTACTTCCTCTGTCAGATATTAATTGACTATAAAATGTGGGTTTAAATTATTTGTTCTAGTTCTGTGAAATACATCATTGGAATCTTGATAAGAATTGTGTTGAATCTATTAATTGCTTTGGGTAGTATGGACATCTTAATGATGTTAATTCTTCTATCCATGAACACAGTATGTGCTTCCACTTATTGGTATCTTCTTCAGTTTCTTTCTTCAGTGTCATAATTTTCCAAGTACAGGTCTTTTATATCCTTGATTAGGTTTATTCCTAGGTATTTTATTCTTTTTGAAGCAGTTGTGAATGGGATTGCTTTCTTCTTTTCTCTTCCTGTTAGCTCATTATTGGCATATAAAAATGTAACTGATTTCTGAATATTAATTTTGTATTCTGCTACTTTGCTGAATTCATTTATTCATTTATAGTTTCTTGGTGGAATCTTTGGGGTTTTCTATGTACAATATCATGTCATCTGCAAAGACAGTTTTACTTCTTCCATTACAATTTGGATACCTTTTATTTCTTCTTTTTGTCTGATTGCTGTGGCTAGGACTTACAGTACTACATTGAATAAGAGAGGTGAAGCAGACATCCTGTCTTGTTCCCGATCTTAAGGGAAGTGCTTATAATTTTTGCCCATTGAGTATGATGCTGGCAGTGGGTTTGTCATATATGGCCTTTATCATGTTTAGCTATGTTCCCTCTTGCATAATAACCACCTGAAACTTCTTAAAACTGATTGCTGGGCCCTACTGCCAGAGATAAATTCAGTAGTTCTGGAGTAGAACCTAAGGCTTTGTATTTCTCATAAGCTCCTAGGTGATGCAGACACTGCTGGTCCATGGACCACACTTTAGGTAATACTACTGTGCTATGCCAATCCTAGCTAAGCTTGCCTGGCTTTCTAGTATAGGAAAGCTTTCCTTATCAGTTTAGAAGGGTATATAAAAGCTATTATCGTTGGCTACAAAATTTGGTTAGTGGTTTTCTGTTCTATGTGTATAGGAATCACTGTTTTAACTCCTGAGCTGTGCTTCCCTTAATTCACTTTCCTTAAAAGCTCTCCTAGTAATTGCAAAAGATTCTTTAAATGTTTTGCTTTACTAGTGGTAAGTAATGTCATTTAGCCCAGGTAGCACTTACTTGGAGGATCATTTAGATTGTTCCTACACACTAAGTACTCAGTATGATTAAGAAGTGATAATTATTATTCATAACTTTATATTGTAACAAAATACATTATTAGCAAATATCTTTTACATTGCTTTCAACTCTTAATAGTTGGAAATTTCCATTTGATGGTCTTTGTATTTTAACTATGAGATTTTCTTATATACAATATTGTGGTACTGATCATTTAAGAATATTCTCAGGGAAATATATTGTTAAAAATACACAGGTACAGTGAGATATAAGGTAAAAACTTTGAAGTAAACAGAGTTGACTAATAGAATTTTACAATTTAGACCAGGCTCTTTTATTCAAAACTGATAAACTAAACATAGACTTGGGATATGGCCATAAAATTAATACAACTTACTATGTAATTAAATCTCTTTTCTCTCTTATCTCTCCAGCTCTCATAGCAGCCATCCAAGTAAACAGTTTTCTATTTTTAAGAAGCATTGTAGAACTCTCAGGTAACTAGTTGATCTTTTTTCATTCTCTCTGTGAAAAATTATAGTACCTAACTTTTTTACTTGGTTGGTTGGTTGGTTGGTTGGTTGGTTGGTTGGTTGGTTTATAGGGAGTGGGAAAGAGAGAGAGAGAAACATCAGTGTGTGGTTGCCCTTCACATGTCCCTAACTGGGGAACTGGCCAGCAACCCAGGCGTGTGCCCTGACTGAGAATCAAACCAGTGACCCTTTGGTTCAAAGGCTCTCCCTCAATCCACTGAGCTACACCAGCCAGGGCTGTATTTATTTATTTCTAGAGAAAGGGGAAGGGAAGGAGAAAGAGAGGGAGAGAAACTTCGATGTTTATGATTATGGGGGGAAGAGGGTATAACGAGAATAAAGTATTAGAAAAAATACAATAAAATGCTTATTTTTTAAAAATCCATCTTTAAAAATAAAGAAACATCAATGTGAGAGAGAAACGATTGGTTGCCTCTCACACACACCACAACCGAGGATCAAACCCGCAACCTAAGCATGTGCCCTGACCAGGAACTGAAGTGGCAACCTTTTACTTTGTGGGACAGTGCCCAACCAACTGAGCCACACTGGTCAGGACTATAGTAACTTCTTTTAACCTGGTGCTGGAGTGCCTCGTTTGGAAAATAAAATGATTATTCCTGGATATATAGAGTTCTGTTCATTATATCCTTGGATCAAAGAGGGGATATAGTCTCTGGCTAAACTGTGTTTCAGTGGTGTTAGTCATTAAGATGAAACTTTCGTAGTTTTGCAATAAAAAATAAAAATTCAGGCTCTCCAACAATATGTTAATATAAAAGACATTTAAGATTCCTAGTAAAGTAACTAACACTTCTTTATCAATATATAGCCTCATAATTTGTAAGGTTTTTTTGTTTTTGAAATAAAGTGCACAACTTGTTTACTGTACAGAAGGAATTCTCGATGAACATTTCTAAAGGTTCTTATAATTAACTTTGGTTATACCACACACTTAGCTCAGAATCCACTAAATAGTTACAGTAATAAAAGGGGGTTTATAATGAGTGCCATGAGGGTTAATGATTTCAAAGGAAAGAGAGGTTTCTACTTATATGAAGGGGCACAAGGGCATTCTAGGTAGAAGACAGCATGAATAAAAATGCAGAAGGGAAAAAAGCATAGTACAAAAGCCATAGAACAATTTAGATAGAGCATGAAGTTTATGTAAATAGTATTGAGATCAAAGTCGGGGGGGAATCACTTTTAGCTTAGATCCAGATTGTGGAAGTCTTGAAAAAGGCTAAGGAATTTGAGCTTTATTTTAATTTGAGGACATTGGGGAAACCAATGGTGTTTGCACAGAACCAAGAGTACTGAAGAAAGGTCAGTTTGGAGGGGTATAAAAGGTGAGTTGTAGCTGTACAGGGCACATAGACTAGTTAAGACTATTGTTGTAGTTAAAACTGTTTTAATAACCTGGATTAAGGTGGCGAGGTGGTATTATATCATGTTTAAGGATATGGGCTCTGGAATCTAAGGGCTGAGTTTCAAACCTGGCCCTTGCTTTGCTAAGTTACCAAACTTGGCCCTGTCCTCTATTTTTAAAAATTATCATTATAGCAACTACTTCTTTGGGCTTCTCTAAGATTTAAATGAGATGATATGTTAAACCTTCAGCTTGACACAGTAAGTGGTCAATAAATTGTTAATATTATAAAATGTTTTCCCTGGCTGGTGTAGCTCAGTGGATTGAGGGCGACCTGCAAACCAAAGGGTCGCTGGTTCAATTCCCAGTCAGGGCACATGCCTGGGTTGTAGGCCAGGTCCCCAGTGGGGGTCATGTGAGAGGCAGCCACACATTGATATTTCTCTCCCTTTCTCCCTCCCTTCCCCTCTCTCTAAAAATAAATAAATAACATATTTAAAAAAATGCTTGCAATATTGACAATTTTTTTTAAGTGTCAAAGAAAACTACAATTTTGAGGGAATTTTGTTGTTGTTGTTGCTGACATGACATCATAAGAGAGACCATTTGGGAGGAGTGACTTTCAGGGGTGGGG
The DNA here is from genome assembly GCA_004027735.1 of Carollia perspicillata. Lineage (NCBI taxonomy): Eukaryota > Metazoa > Chordata > Mammalia > Chiroptera > Phyllostomidae > Carollia > Carollia perspicillata. Next base: position 38,405 of record PVKM010004627.1, read on the forward strand.
AGGAAAGCACATGACTCCAGTTGTATGAAGATCATTTTTTAATGCTATATACTATACTTCATTTAAATTTTTAAAATTTAGATTATAGTAACCATAACCTTTCTTAATCAGGATACTTCCATGTATATATATACTTTATTAGTGGGAAAAGTAGTCTAAATTTAATAATAAATATACACACGCAAAACAGTTTTAATAGAAGAATAAATTCTGTAGAGAAAATAGAATTTCAATGAACCTATCAATGAAAGAAACCAGTCACAAAATACCACATACTGTATATTTCCATTTATATGAAATGTCCAGAATACGCACATCTACAGAAACAAAAAGTAGACCAGTGATTGCCATGGGCTGGGGGGCTGGGGGGCTGGGGGTTAGGAAAGGTAGGGGCAAGTGAATGCTTATGTGGGACATGGGATATGGAGTTTCTTTTTCAGGTAATGAGAATGTTCTAAACTTAGATTGTTGTGATGCTTGCACAGCTCTGTGAACATTCCAAAAATCAATAAATTGTACTCTTTAAATGGCTGAAATGGATGGCAAGTGAATTATGTATCATAAAACTTTCCTTTAATTGGTTGCCTCTCACACACCCCTAACTGGGGATCTGGCCCACCACCCAGGCATGTGCCCTAGACTGGGAATCAAACTGGCGACCCTTTGGTTCTCAGGTCGGCGCTCAATCCACTGAGCCACACCAGCCAGGGCTAAAACTTTCCTTTAAATACTGCCTCAGAGATAGTTTCCCTAAGCTGCCCAACGCGTGGGTAGGTCAATAAAATCCAACTGAGAGAGGAACCAAATCTTTGGGTGAATCTCCTTTGCTCCACCCTCTCGTATTGCTTTGTCAGTGGTGTTTGACTAATCTCTCCTTTTATCTCTGCTTTCATCCCATTGACTTGGAATTGTGCTTCCCCATCTGTTCACGAACTTGGCTTTGAATTTCTGGTCCCCCTTAAAAATAACATCAAGTGCTCTTTTAGAATGTCCACTGATATAAAATACTGCCTCCTGGATCTCGTACAAAGTCTGACAGCCTGAGCACATTCTGCATTTCTGGACCAGCACACTCATGGCCTCTGCTAAGTTTGCACTGTTTTCTAATCCAAACATTAGTCTTCTCCCAGCAGTGTTAATAAGTTAGTATAAGGTAGGGGCTCTGATTGATGCCAGGCCAGGCTCCTCAAGGAGACTTTGCTTCATCTTGTGGCAGTCCTGCGTATCTAAGTGAGATGTCATGAAATACAGGGGGACTCAGGCTAGAGAGCACCCGACCTTTTCTTTAGCCATTCAACTAAGAAACTAGTGGGTTTTCCATTTGGACTGGACTACCCTTTCCCCCATCAGGATTCAGATTGCAGATCAGAATGCCAGGGAAGTTCACAGCAATACTATCTGGTCCCCAGCATCAAAGATGCCCCCACCTACCTATCGTATTCAAGTAGACCCAGGAAGCACCTCTCCAAATAATGATCACTTACTTAATGTTCATATTTGGAATGACTTAGAAAAAGGAAAAGTCCTAAGAGCTTATATTATCCGATGGAAAGCTACAAGTCAGACATGTAGTGTCCTTGGGTTGTTCAGCTTTTCCTAATTTTCTCCACCCCACATTCTTACGAAGATCATTCTTGATATGCTAACGTGACAGCCAGATATAAATACACATCAAACTATAAGACTAAAGGTGCGGGGGAGAAGTCAGTCTAAGGTATACTAATGGTTCTTATTCCTATACAGATCAAATACTTAAATTTAAAATGAATTGTAAAAGTTATTTACACTTTGTTCATAAGCTGATAATAACAATAATTACATTATGTTTAATGATTTCTTTCTAAAGCATTCACAGTTTTTATGATTTTGTTATCACTTAAGATGTTATATTGTAGGCTCTACAAAGTAAATAAAGTCCTCAACAAATATAACCAGAGACATTGAAATAAAGAACAAACTGATAGTAACCAGAAGGGAGTGGGGAGAGGGATAATAGGGGAAGGGCCATCAAGGAACATGTATAAAGGACATGTGGACAAAGCCAAAGGGGGGTAAGGTTCGTGGATAGGAGGTGGGGATGAGTGGAGCTGGGAGGGAGTGGTGGAGGAAAATGGAGACAACTGTACTTGAACCACAATAAAAACATTGCTGGAGTCCTGGCTGGTATAGCTCAGTGGATTGAGCACAGGCCTGTGAACCAAAGGATCGAGGTTCAATTCCCAGTGGGGGCACATGCATGGGTTGCAGGCCAGTTCCCAGTAGGGGACGCATGAGAGGCAACCATACATTGAATTAAAAAAAAATATTGCTGGAAAAAAGTTCTCAACAAATACATATTTCATGAATGAATGTTGTATTCTTGCTTTGCAGATAGACAAAGGCACAGAAATATTGTGCCTTGCACAAGCTATACAAGGTGTTAGTGGAGCCACAACTGGGCTTTAGGTCTCTTGACTCTTATCTTTTAGCAACTGGTATGAGAGGGAACAGTTTATAAAGCACGAAATGTTAGCATAACTTAGACATGGCTATGCCATTTTCTAAAGTACCATTTCAAATATAGCAGGCTTATATAACAAAGTTGAAAAATAATGGTCATGTTGCATAAAAAGCAAATCAAGAGTTGTTACATGGAGCCCTGACTAATGTGGGAGTTATTGCCCTGACTGGTGTAGCTCAGTGGATTGAACACCGGCCTGTGAACTGAAAGGTTGCCAGTTCAATTTCCAGTCAGGGCACATGCTTGGGTTGCAAGCCAGGTCCCCAGTTGGGGACATGTGAGAAGCAACTAATCGATGTTTTTCTTGCACATTGATATTTCCCTCCCTCTCTTTCCCTCTCTATAAAAATAAATAAAATTTGAAAAAAGTTATTAAATAGAAAAACAATTATTGAACCTGTGTATAGATTTTTATAAAAGATTAAAAAAACTTCTTCTTTTTTTCATAGGGGCATCACTCTTGTGTGCCTTAAATGTGATTTCCTAGCTGATTCTTCTAGTTTAGATCGTATGGCTAAACACTTAAGTCAACGTAAAAATCATACTTGCCAAGTTGTAACAGAGAATGGTATGTATATATAATTGCATTGTTTTGGATTTCTGATATTCCTTTATTTTTGATCAACCACAATATGGGATCTTATTGTATTAAGTTGATAATCTCACTCATATATGCTATTTTAAGTGTTCATACTTGCCAAGTTGTAACAGAGAATGGTACTATGTATGATTATATTGCTTTGGATTCCTGATATTTGTGCATTTTTTGATCAACCACAATATGGGGTCTTAATTGTATTAAGTTGATAGTCTTCCTCATCATGTATGCTATTTTAAATGTTAAACACTTCTAATTTCAGTTCCCAAAAGTACCTCAACTTCTGAACCCGCTTCTGAGTAAGTTGAGTTTTCATTCACTGTATTTTTCTTTGATGGATTTTTAACACTGTTGCATATTTTTAATGTATCATTAATAGAAATGAAAAATATTAAAGTATTTTGTTTCTGTTTTTGTTTTTAAAGCTGCTTGTTGAAATAGATTCCTGCTCTATGGAGCTCGTGCAACCTGGTGCAAGACAAGTTGGAATTTCCTAAGTTCAAAGTTCTGAAGTGTTTTTTTTACACAGAGCCAGTTTCCTAAGTTCAAAGTTCTGAAGTGTTTGCTCACACAAAAACGGTTAAACAGCCAAGTTCATGACACTAGCTCTCATTATTCAGCTCTTTTCAGCTTTCAGATGGCACTAGATTCTTATTCCACCTTATCTTTGTGTCAGGTTAACATATCTTAACGTATGCTTTTTTTCTCCAGTTGGCTCTCTCCAAAAATAACTTTTGTTTGTTATGGTTTTTCTCGCTTTGCTTAAAATAGTTTGTGTGTTTCTCTGCTGTACTCGCCTTCAGAATATTGTATTTCAAATGCTATGGCTGTTCATCTTTTTTTTTTTTTTTCTTTTTTGGTCTGTCTGATTTCTTAGTTAATTTCATACAAATCTTACATTTTTAGGTCAGGTAGCTGTCTTTCTTCTTGTTCTTGTCTGTCATTGTTCTGTTTTTCATATTTTTCAGATGGAGAAGCAACACAGAAATTTCAAAAATGTCCAGGGTACTCCTGGTCAGTGTCCCCCTTCGTTGGACACAACTGATGCCTGTTCTCTCATTCCAAGAAATATGAATTGTTTAACTGTGAGACCTCCCCTAGTTTGTGGCCCTAGGAAATCAGATCTTGAGAAGAGTCCCTTCCTTCATGGTGGATCATGCTAATTTGGCCAGAGATGACCACCAAATTGAACACAACTTCCCACTGGGGGCTTTGGTTTTTTACCTTAAGTTTATAGGTCAGTTCTGACCAAGAAAAGCCCATCAAATCAATGCTTTAACATCCAAGTTGAAGTTTAATCATTTAGGCTGCTGCCCTTTAGTCTTCTTCTGTCATGTATGCAGTTCAACGACTATAAAATCTGTCTGTGTAGCTTGTAAAATCACAGTCTTGGAAAACAACTTTCTAAGATTACAGTTCCAGCCCTGGCTGGTGTGGCTCAGTGGATTGAGTACCGGCCTGCAAACCAAAAGGTGGCCAATTTGAATCCCAGTCAGGGCATATGCCAAGAGACAACCACACGTTGATGTTTCTCTCTCTTTCTCCTTCCCTTCCCCTCTCTCTAAAAATGAATAAATAATTAGTTAAAAAATAAATTACAGTTCCAAATTTACAGTTATTAGTACTGCCATTTTAAGCTTTATCCAGTATTCACCCTAGGGGTTTTTGGTAATACTAATATTTTTTGAAATTTTAAAAGATTTTATTTATATTTTAAGAGAGAGAGAGGAAGGAAGGGGAATGAGAAGGAGAGAAACATGGATGTATGAGAGAAACTGACCGATGCCTCTTTAAGACCCCCAGTTGGCGACCTGGCCCGCAACCCAGGCATGTGCCCTCACTGGGAATTAAACCAGTGACCTTTTGGTTCATAGGCCGAAGCTTAATCCACTGAGTCACACCAGCCAGAGCTTTAAATTTTTTTTAATTTAACTTAATTTTATCTTGGTTTTATGTTGTTCTTCAACAAATTTATTGAGGTCTGTTCTGTCCACCTTTATTTTTTTTCTTTAAAACTTTTGTGTTTGTTTTGTTTTGTTAACTCCAAGAAATTCCTTAGACTTCTCTACAGATTTCATGTAGCTACCTATTGGTATCTTCATAATTTGATTATTTTTCACACCATTAGACGTTATTACCCCCTCTGTCTATCTTAGAACTATTATTAACATTATTTTAGTGATTGTGAGTTCAAAGACATGAAGAATTGGCAAAAAAAAAACCTCTATAGACCTTAAAACAAATTTTAAAGTTACATTTCTGTACATGTAATGCATAATATCTTCTTAGCCATTAATGTAATTCCTTTGGATAAAGATAATATATTCAAAACTATTGGGACCAAAAATGCACTTGTTTCTTGCATATGTGTGTGTGTGTATGCATATACACACACATATATACATAGATGTATATATTTTTTAATTTGGTGTGTATTTTGGTTACATTGACTATAGATTTGGTGAACAGTTTTGATGTTATTACTTATTTTTTTAATAAAATTTGTATTGTTAAAATGCCTCAGGAATTATTTTCTAACGAATACCATTACATAGAAGCTGTAGATTTCATCATACCATTAGGAACATTGTTTTGCTTCTTACATGGAAGTCTGATTACTTAGCCTACCAACGGAGAGCCCTAGCTACTGAGTACATATTACTGTTTTCCATCCAGCACAGTTAAAAGCTCACTGTTTATAGTTTACTAATTTCTTGAACTTTAAACACTGACAAGAGTTCCTTTGCAATCTTAATAACCATGAAGGTGGGCAGGCTCTGAAGTTAGATTCAGTCATGAGTGGTTTTTTTTCTCTTAACATCAGAACCCTTGAACTATGAAACTGTCTTAGTCCATTTGGGCTGCTACAACAGAATACCATAGACGAGTAGCTTATACGTAATAGAAATTTATTTCTCACAGTTCTGGAGGCTGGGAAGTCTGTGATCCAGGTACAGGTAGATTCAGTGTCTGGTGAGAACCTGCTTTCTGGTTCATAGATGGTCATCTTCTTACTGTGGCCTCACATGGTAGAAGGTTTATAAGAGAGTTCTCTGGGGTCTATTTTACAATCCCATTCATGGGGGCTCCACCCTTATAATCTAATCATCTCCCAAAGGCCCCATATCCAAACACCATTACATTGGGTGCTAGATTTCAATGTTTGAATTGGTGGAGGGGGGACACAAATATTCAGCCTATAACGAACATATTGAAAACCAGTTTTAATGACCATTTCTTATATAGTCTAATCTTTGAAATTAATAGTCAAAAGAGTTGAATCTATTTAGTTTTAATTTTCCACACTGATTTCTGCTATAAATGATTTTCCAAAATCTTCAAAAGTGGCTTCTTTCTTAGTAATGGGTTTGGTGATACTCTAATGTTTATTTCCGTATCTGTCTCTAGGATGTTTGTTCATCCACCATTTTTCTACCCCTTTTTTTAACTTTTCAGAAGTTGTGGTAAAAATATATAACATGAAGTTTGCCATTTAAACAACTTTCAAGTGAACAATTCAGCAGCATTAATTACACCAATTTTTAAACTTTTACCGAGAAATAACTTCTTCGTGGTTTTGACATAAGTTCTCTTTTTATATGAATATTTTAGCTGCTTCTGTCATAGTTCAAAATTATAAATTACATTCTTGCTACAGCAATGTTTTAGATAGGGGTACAGCTTTGTATTCTTCCATAAAATCATATTTCTTATGGTATGTATTCATTTTCTTAAAGTATAATACACTTAAAGTTCTGTGACCTGTAGCATAATTTGTACCTGTTTAAATAAAACATTTTAGGCAGCCCTGGCTGGTGTAGCTCAGTGGATTGAATGCGGGCTGTGAACCAAAGGGTCGCGGTTCGATTCCCAGTCAGGGCACATGCCTGGGTTGCAGACCAGGTCCCCAGTGGGGGCCATGTGAGAGGCAACCACACATTGATGTTTCTCTCTTTCTCCTTCCCTTCTCCCCTCTCAAAAAATAAAGAAATAAACTATTAAAAAAAACATTTTAGGCAATCAGTACTAAGCTTACTTATTATAGTCAGTTGGGTTTTAATTGGTGCCGAGAGTTTGGGTTTGACAAGTCTGAGCCCTTTACCTTTAGCATATTCTAATAGTAATGCTTTTACCTGATTCAGAAATAGCCATCTTGTGAATGTGTGCTTTTTAGTTACAGCTAAATAAAAGGTGTGATTGACTCAATTTCAATCTATCACCATATTAGAAAAATAACCTCTAAAGTACAGAGACTTAGTTTCTTGCTCTTGTATTGTCTCATTTTGCCAAAACACTTCAGCAAATATTAAGTGAGCACTTACTATGTATGTGACACTGTTCTGTGCAGTGGAAAAACAGACTGAAATCTCTGCCCTCATTAAGCTTACATTTCAGTGGTGGACAACAAAAAATAGAAAATGATACAATGTGTTAGATGATGATCAATACTATGGAGAAAAATTAAGGAAAGGATAGTGAGTAGGGGTTGGGAGGCTGCCATTTTTAATTTGATGGTCAGGGTCACCTCCATGAGATGACAATTGAGTAAATATCTGAAGGAGGTGAAGAAGTGAGCTACTTACGTGTCTATCAGAAAAGCCTTCAGGAGAGACAATAGGAAATGCAAAAGCCCTGAAGGGGCAATTGGAATCACCATACATTGCTGGTGGGGGTGTAAAATGGTTCAGCCACTATGGGAAACAGTTTGGAAGTTCCTCAGAAAGTTGAACATAGAATTACCATATAACCCAGCAATTCCACTTCTAAGTATATATCCAAAAGAATTGAGAGCAAGGACTCCGGTACTTGTATATATATGTTCATAATGGCAGTACTCACAATAGCCCAAAGGTGGAAACAGCCCAAATGTCATTAACAGATGAAGAGAGAAATAAATTGTAGTATACCCATACAATAGAATATTATTTAGCCATAAAAAGTAATGAAGTAGTGATACATGCTACAATGCAGATGGACCTCAAAAATATGATGCTAAGTGAAAAAACAATAAGAAAAGGTCACATTGTATACTTTTATTTATATATAATATCTAGAATAGGCAAATCCATAGGGACAGAAAGATGGGTGATTGCCAGGGTCTGAGGAGAGGGAGGAATGGGGAGTGACTTCCTAATGGGTAGTTAGTTTTTTTTTTCTTTTCCTGGTGATGAGAATGTTTAGGAACTAGATACAAATGGTGGTTACACAACATTGTGAATATACAAAATGCCACTGAATTGTTCACTTTGAGATGGTTAATTTTATGGTATGTGATTGAATCTTGTACCAAAACTAGGAATATGAAGTCAAACTCCTTAAACTAACCTAATAACAGTCTACAACTAACATAATGATGAAGGGGGGGGGAGGAGTTTTAAAGAAGAATCATGTCTGACTCGAGGAAGAGCAACAAGACTGATGATGCTACAACAGAGTGTGTGTGGGGTTGGGGTGGACTGCAGGAAGGAGTAGTACAATATGTGGCCTGAGATGTGGTATTAGACCCATGTAGTATAGGGCCTTAAAGCTAATTGTAAGAAGTTGGCTTTTATCCTGGGATAGGATGTCATTAGTGGATTTTGATCAGAGGAGTGTGTTATACCTCAATGAAAAGCAAAACTCCTTAAATATAGTCTTAACAAAATCAGTCTAGCTGCTATCTTGAAAATAAGCTTCAGGGGAACTAGGGCAGAATCAAGGAGATCAGTTAGGAGAATATTGTGTTAATCCAGGTGGGAAATAACAGGAGTTTAAACCATTAAAAAAGATTGCTGTCCTCAACAAGCTACTGTGCATCTCTTCTACTATTTTTAACCCTCCATACTGAAAAACATCTATTTATCCACACTGCTGAGATGTATAATGGTGAGAAAGGGAGTTCAGCCCTGAACTAAGACAGCCCTAGGTTTAAATCCTAGTTTTGTATCTAACCAGCTGGGTAGCCTCAAGTAAATTACCTAAACTTGTCAAGTCTCAGCTTCCTTATCATTGGAAGGCATGTAATAATAAGGATCACGGATTATCTGTCTGTCTGTCTGTCTATCTAGGCAAGCAGAGACAGGCAGATAGGTAAAATTTGCCACTGGCCTGACAAAAAGTAGGCAACGAAATGCTGCTGCTTACACAACTATCACTGATGTCAGCACTCTTCCCGCTGCTGTTCCCACTGTTACTGCTGTCATTGCTGTTACCATTCCTACTGCTGAGAGGAGACCGTGGAAACTGCAGAGCAGTGGAACCTTCTCATTGACAGTTTTACTGGCAATCCATCAGCACTGTGGTTATCTGTAACTTTGGCTTATAGTTCCAGGTCTTGCAATATACTCCTCCAAACTTCTGGGTGGATGACATTTTATCACAGTGCTTCCATTACATGTGGTATAATTCTGTCAGAAGTGAGTCTAGATCTGGCTTTTCCTGTCTAAAGACTATGAAACAACTGCCTTGTTGCATACTAGTAGAGAAAAATCCAATCTGTTTTGGAGGGAAACATTCCTAGGGTGCCTAGAGAATCCCTTTTTACAGGAAACTTTTTAGTAATCATTACTGGGAATTCATTTCCAGAAATCTTGCCTACTTATCCAATGCTGTTAATTTTATGAAAAATATACTTGTAAGTACCAGTAGTAAAGTGGCCTTTCCTTTTGCAGAACTTCAAAATGATTAAAATGTACCTGTTTTCTCAGAGGTTAGGGATATTGTTGTTCAGTCTTGGAATTGTTCTGGCTATTAGCATTGTCTCCTTCCTCTTCCTCCATTTTCTCCAGTATATCTACCTGAATAGATTAATTATGACATTAGAATAGAAGGAATGTTTTAGGTGGTACACATTTCTTTTCCTTGATAAAATATTGAAGATAGAATGACAATTTTATTTTGTTGTTGTTTTTAAGTATATTTATTTCATTATGCTGTTACAGTTTTCCCAATTTTTCCCACTTTATCCCCCTTCTGCCCCGCATCCCCCAACCCTCCAGCTTCCCCCCCACCTTAGTTCATGTCCATGGGTTGTACATAGAAGTTCTTTGAGTTCTCTCTTTCCTATACCATTCTTAACCTCCCTCTATTTTATGCCTACCCATTATGTTTCTTATTCCCTGTACCTTCCCCCACCATACTCCTCTCTCCCTCTCCACTGAAAACCCTCCATGTGATATCTGCTTAGTTTTTGTTTTCATTGTTTTTTTTTTTTAGGTTCAGTTGGTGATAGTTGTGTTTGTTGTCATTTCACTGTTCATAGTTTTTATCTTCTTCAATTTCTTAGATAAGTCTTTTTAACATTTCATATAACAAGGGCTTGGTGATGATGAAGTCCTTTAACTTGACCTCATCTGGAAAGCACTTTATCTGCCCTTCCATTCTAAATGAAAGCTTTGCCGGATAGAGCAATCTTGGATGTAGGTCCTTGCCTTTCATGACTTTGAATACTTCTTGCCAGCTCCTTCTTGCCTGCAAGGTTTCTTTGGAGAAATCAGCTGACAGTCTTGTGGGCACTCCTTTGTAGGTAACTCTTGCCTTTCCTCTTGGCAGCTTTTAAGATGTTCTCTTTGTCTTTAATTTTGGGTAACTTAATGATGATTTCAGTTTGGTTGTTATCCTCCTTTTGGTTGTGTGAGGAAGTGAAGGGTTTCTACCTACACCTCCATCTTGGCCGGAATTTCAACAATTTTCTATCTAGCAAATATTCAGTGCCTCAGAGCATAAGAATCCTTGAGTATATCAGTAAATACCTCAAGCTCAGAAAACTAGGCTATTTAACTAGTTGCCTGTCTGATGATTGAATCAAATGATTTGAAGTTATTTTATCATGCTGATTTAGTTCTTTGACTGACTTTCAGGTGGCTTTATGTTCAGATTACCTCAATTCTGAATAATTTAAAAGAAGAAGATATTCAACACAACTTTATTTTTAAAATTCAATGACAAGGAAAAAACCTGAATGGTCTTCCATTTTTATTTCTCACTAATGCACTTTATATCAGGGGAATTGAATAAAGTATAATATACAAATGTTTATTCATAAACTGGATCTCACATACATAACATTTTTATTTTAATCTTCAAAAATCATGTAAAGATGATTTTCAATCCCATTTTACTGAAGAGTAAACTGAGGTCACTTGTAATTCTGAAAGTGTATCAGATAGAACTGACTTGCTCACCTTACAGAAACATCATCCTCCCGTCCCAGGTTTAGTCAAATATGAGCATTTTCTTTAATGGAAGATAAGCAATTTCAAAGCCGACTTCTGATTTGTAGACAAGTAAAGAATCTTATGATCTCACCTTTAACAGGAACCTAAGCAACTAAACAAACAAGCAAGCAAAATATAACCAAAGATATTGAAATGGAAAACAGGATGACAGTATCCAGAGGGGAGAGGGGAGGGAATTTCAGGGAAAAAGGGAGGGGGTTATAGGAACAAGTAAGTATAAAGGACACATGGACAAAAGCTAAGGGGGGTGGAAATGGGAGGGAGGTGGAGAGCACTGGGGTGGTGGACTGGGACAGGAGTAAATGACAGAAAACTGTACTTGAATAACAAAATAAAAAAAAATAAAGTAAAAAAATTTTTAAAAAAGAATCTTTATCCAGAGGACTAAAACTTCATTATCTTCATAGGGGGCCATCAAATAGAGGTGGTGTGTGATTACATTATTTTTGTTGCTCATGAGAACTGGAATAAAGAACTGGAAAGCATCTTAGAGGTCATTTCTTTCCATCTCTAATAGTGCAAGAAACTTTCTAAAATACCTCTTTTTAAAAACATTTCAGTTGTTCAAGCCAGCCCATTCCTAGACTTTCCAAACCCCTGCCTTGGCCCCCGCTCCTAGGAGGATGGCTTGCTCCTCAGGTATCTACCCTCATATACAACCTGTACCTGAGCTATTAGTGATTTCATCAGCTTAAGCCCTGGCATCTAGCATCATCGTCCAGCAGATCTGCTACTTAGTCTGGAACACAGCAGAGATGGAGCCCTTAGTCTCAAGCCCAGGAGCACATCCTCCTCTTAGGCTTGAAAGAACTAAAGAAGAATAAGTCATTAGCATTGTTGTTCTCATTCTACTGTTAGACAGACCTGGGTCATACCCTGCTCTAATACTGGCCAGTGGTATGACCCTGGGCAAGCTGCTGTAATCATTCTGTGCCTCAGAGCTTGAGTATTAAGCATGATAGTCCATGTTAAGCACATAAGAGAGGATTTAGCAATGCATAGTAAACAGTAAATGTAAGCTATCATGAGTCATTTTGTCATTTCAGTTGGAGGTATAGAGGTTGCAAACTAGGCTAGGTCTGATATCATCCTCATCTAATCTCCCTGGAAGGATAAGCATGACCAAAATACCTGGGTAACTTCCTCTCCTTTATCTGAAGTAATTGGGGTTTCCACCTGGGTGGGTAAGAGTCAAGCAGGCCAGGTTTTTTATCCCTACTTTCACAACACTTCAGTATTTTAAGAGTAAATACAGTGGGTCATAATGCATACTATATCATTGGGGAAGGGATGAAGTACCAACCACAGAGTCACTTCAGACCATAAGATCCTTTTCTCAGTTTATTTCAACTGCATCATGGCTTAGGGGAATCTTTTATCCCCAGTGGTCCAGGGCTACTTACCTACCCATCTCGAAAAATCTGTCTTTCCCTGGGCAGGTGAGATGTGCCATGCTAGTAGTTCTTCAAAGCTCCAGTGATTGGACATGAGTAGCCTACTTACAAGAGCAGCCTTTAACATGAGATCTACCCTCTTAATAAATGTAAATGTTCTTACCATGAAAAAGCAGGCAGTACAAAGAAACTTTTGGAAGTGATGGATATGTTTATTACCTTCATTGTGGTGATGGTTTCACAGGTGTATGCACATGTGCAAACTCATCAAATTGTGTAAATTAAATATGTTCAATTTTTACATATGAAGTATACATCAATAAAGTTGTGTTTTTAAATTAGTAACCCTTCTAATTCCAGGTGTCTAAG